>VDFB02183177.1:0-21045 GCA_007258455.2 Sequoia sempervirens | reverse complement strand
CTTAGACGACTTTTGGGTTTTGTTTGTGCTTAATCTCATTCGGTAAAAACATTTTGGATTTTTTAGCTCTTGATTGCGCTTTTGCATATTCGTTATTATGAAAAACTACACTTCCTGTGAATGGCTTGGTTGTGTGTTTATAAAACTTGATATCTCTCTGACTACGCATTCAATGAACACATAGCTAATTCATGAAATCTTATGCAACCACTGGGTTTTGTTTGTGCTTGTTCTTGTTTCATTATAGTTTGTTCAAAAGCTTTTGTGTTTTTTACCTATTTCTTGTGTTTTTGCATATGCGTCCACGTACAGTTTGACTACAGCATTTTTGCAACATCCAAAAATTAGACAAAATGAAACAAATTGCACAACTTTAACACACATTTCAACAATCAAGCTTGCTTGCAAAAAAATCTACAAAAACATCTCATACTCTAACCTTCCACTCTCTGCTTCAAGAACCAAATGTCTTTGTATCTCTACAGATCTTTGTCTCTACTCCAATCGCAAAAAATGGTTCCTGTTACAAGGACAATGTTAACAAAATGCAGTCAATGCATGTACACTTAACAAGATCTTACCCATGTCAATTAGTTTTTCACATGTTTGTTTCTGTAAGCTTTTGAATTAGGTTTTACCAAATACTCTAAGTTCTTCTACATTCAATTTCTAGTACTTCACAATCCAATAACAACTCACCTCTATCGCATTCTCCAAAACTCAATTCTTATTAAGCAAATGTCTTTTTCCTTTCGAACAATAAAACATGTCTTTTTGCCTGAACGCTCGTCACAAAACTTGGAGACCATAATCTTAGGCATTCACCAAAGGCCAAAATTCCCCCTCATCTAAATTCTTATATGTATACATGTAACACCTTTTCCAATTTCACTATACATGCACACATTTGATGCCTAGAAGCTATCGACTGCATCGAGGCATAGAAAACCATTGCTATTTATAGCTATTGATCATTTACACATTACAAAGTATTGGAAATGCTCCAAACCAGTAGCCTCAGCATACTTTTTTTGCAAAAACTTCTCGGGTCATGTGTTTGTTTCCCATACTTGATAAGAACAAGCATTACAGGGGAAACACAACAATTTGAGCAAGGTCTTGTGGACCGTGTGTGTGAGATATGTTGAAGGGTTGTTCTCAACAAACAATAAACAAACAACATGCAAATTAACCAAGCATTCTCTGCTTATCTTTGCACCAGTTGTCCAACACATATCGTGCGGTTTGCATTTAATGCATTTACTGCTTCAATACCGACCAACCCGCCGCCAAAACTCACACTACATGCATCCTCGATTAAATATTTTCCACAATATATAATGTTCCCCACCATATATAAAGTTACCCTATTTTCCTATTTTACTTAAAATAGAATGAAAAATTGACCCACTCAAACGAATAGAAAAAGAGATAAATAGTAATTTTCTAGTAGCAAAAATATGCGCTTAAATCCCGACTATAGGAAAAAGACAAAAATATTTTAAAGAAAACAATCTCATTGGCCAAGTGGCTAATTCAAAAGAAAATGCATCGATTGCAATAGTTAACCTGCCTATCGACAAGAAGTAATAATAATACTATGCATTGATGAGAATTCTTTTCAACAAACCATTTTTAGTGTTAAACCATGTTGCATATACTAGTAATTTGTCAAGTATAATGATACATAGTTTAATACTTAAATGCTCTTCTGAAAAAGAAGTCTCGTCAATGCTATGAGCTCCAATGTGACTACAAATTTCTGCCCTGTAATATGTAAATATTGTTGTCAGCCATATGCACATTGCCATATAGTTTTTCTGATATCAAATGGCTCCATTTATTGGTTTATTAAACGAGTATTTTTATCTGCATTTTTTACAATACGATGTCTAGGTTCACAGTGTGTTGCAATTACTTGTTAATGTAAGTCTGCTTAATTATATTAAAACTTGTTCAAGTCAATTCTATATCCATGGAACAACAAATGACGATTGTCCATGACAAATAATATTCAATTCATAAACCTCAACCACAAAAACAATACTATAATTGCAAAAAAATACACTAGCATGATAAATTTTTCTAAGCATTCCTTGTTAGCCCTTGTAACAGCAACCAAGCATTATAAACAAAGAAGGGAGCCACTTACCAATAGTGCATCCTCATAGAATAACAAATGTCGAAGAACGGAGACAAAAGCATAAAACACACAAGCTTTTTAACAAACAACAAACAAACAAGAATAAGCACAAGTAAAACCTAGCTCTCGCTTCACATTTCATAAATTAATTATGCATTCACTACTTCTGCACCCACCAATCCTTGAACATGTCTTGCACAATTTTTTTTGGAGCTTTGTTGATAGCGTACTAGCCACTCAAACAATGAACACATAATTAACACATTCATTGCCCTCACAGTCCACAAGACCTTGCTGAAAGCACATGTATTTTAATGTACCAACTTGACCCATTATCTCTTCTAACAACAAGCAATACTTCTAGTTATCAAGTACCATAAACACACAACAAGGCTATTGACAACCACTGCACTTCTAGAGAATAACAAACATGGAAAACCATAACCAACAGCTGGAAAAAGCTAGAAGCTTTTCAATGAACAATGAACAAACGGCAATAAATATTGCAAAAAGAATATGCGAACATGACAATTTTTTCCAAGCATTTCCCATTACCCCTTGTAATAGCAACCAAGTATCATAAACACATAAACAAGCCACTCACCAATAGTACACTGTGACATAAAAACAAACATCAAAGAACAAGACTAAAAGCTAAAAACACACAAGCCTTTTAATAAACAACAAACAAACAAGAATGAGCACAAATAAAATCCAGCTCTTGCCTCACATTTCATGCATTCACTGCTTTTATACCCGCCAGTTCTCTAACACATCTTGCACAATTTGCTTCCTAAGGTTTGTTGATAGCCACAGTCCACAGGACCTTGCTCAAAGCACATGTAACTTAATGTACCGGCTTGCTCTGTTATCCCTTATAACAACAAGCAATTTTTTTGGCTATCAAGTGTCATAAACACACAATGAAGCCATTGACAACCACTGCACTTTTATAGACTAACGAACGTGCAAGAGCGCAACCAACGGCCAAAAAACCCACAAGCTCTTCAACAAACGTTAAGGAAATGATAATAAGCATAAAAAAATCGCAACACTCACATAAGATTTCATGAATTATCTATGAATTCACTGCATATGTGCCCACCAACCCTCCAACACATCTCGCACACACAGTCCAAAAGACCTTGCTCAAACCATTCAATTTCCCCTTTAACACTTCTAATGATCAAGTATCAAAAACAAACAGATGACCCACTCACCAATTGCACACCATTCCTTCAGCTCCTCCCTCGTTCAAGCACCACATAGAATCACTAGTGTCAAAAACGGCAACCCATAGCCAAAAACACACAAGCTTTTCAATAAACAGTAAACAAACAAAAAGAAAACAACACGCACTTGCTTCATATTTCATGGATTAACTATGCATTGTCTACTTGCATACGCACCAGTTGTCCAACACATATCGCAAAGTTTGCATTTTATGCATTAAACATGCATCCACTACAATAGCTAATTAGACATGTTTAACTTTTAAAGGTGAACATGATGACTTGTTCTTGCCTTCATCCATGTACAATGTGTACATGTACAAATTACTGTCACTATGCCTCAAAGATAACTTGCATTTTTAGTAATAGTTGCCTAGCCTAATTGGAAATTCTTATACATAGTTGCATAGGTTTTTTTTACTATTAAGATTAGGAAGCACCTTAAAAATGCTTTGAGAAACAGAATATGTTGAGAGTATTGGTATCAAGCAATCCCAATGCATGTGTTGCTTGATGCATCAGAAGAGTAGTATGTTGTTGCTACATAAAGCAATATCATTTTAGATCTTTGAACAAGATCTTGTTCACTGTGCAAGCATAGTATGCATTAACTATGCATTGATTGCTTTAATGGACATTGGCCTACCAGCAAAACTTGTAAAATTTGGATCTAATGAATAGATATTTGCAACAAAAAATTTGTGTCGATCAATTTTCCCTATTTTCTCAAAGGAAAATGAACGATAGGACTACTTGAAAAAATAGAAAAAGATATAAATAATAATTTTCAAACAAAAAAAATATGTTCTAAAGCACTATAGTTATCAAGTATCATAAGCACACAGCCAACCCACTCAGTAGTGCACTTTTATTCAAGCAATAAACAGATGGTTTATGCTTTTAACGCACTCACAGTCAGCAAGACCTTGCTCAAATCATTCATCTTTCTTTGTAAGAGTGAGCAACAGTTCTAGTTATCAAGTATCACAAACAGACAAACAAGCCAGTCACCAATAGCACATCATTCGTACAGCCCTTCCCTCATTCAAGCATTGCATTGAGTATCAAACACCAAAGACAGAAGACCAAAGCTAAAAACATAGAAGGTTGTGAACAAACAATAAACAAATGATAGCAAGTAGAAATTAGCACTTGTCTCATATACCATTAATTAACCAAGCAAAGTGTGTTTAATGCATTAAACATGCATTCACTGATTAAGTATCTTAGACAAGTGTTGAATTATATTTCTACTAATTCTCGTTTGTTTATTGTTTGTTGAAAAACTTGTCTAATTTTAGCTATGCATCTCCTCAATCCTAGGAACAGTAGACTACTGGTAAGCAAGTTGTGTGTCTGTTTATGATACTTCTAACCTAGAAATACTAATTGTTGTTACAAGAGCTCGGGGTACAAATGGGTACAGAAGATCTATACAGTTGCAAAGATAGTTAACTGTTGAACAAGGAAGTAGAAGGTCAGATTCTTGTATGACTACTCCACTTTGTTTCCAATAATATATAATTTCCCCCTGTTTCCCTAACTTAAAGGAAAATGCAAAATGGACCTACTCAAACCAATAGGAAAAGAGATCAACTACAATTTTCAAGCACGAAAAATATGTGATTAAATCCCGAGTTTAGGAAAAGGACAAAAATATTTGAAACAATACAATCCCATTGGCCAAGCGACTAATTGAAAAGCAAATGCAATGGATGCAATAGTAAACCTGCCTATGAGAAGAACTAGTAAAAGTAGCAATGCTTACATTATAGAATTCAATTCGTTGACAGTGTTGTGTATCAAGTACAAAGAACAAATTTTCACCAACAAAGCCTTTACAGTTTCAATTTAATCGCTAAACATTTGGAAAAATTTGCTACGTGCTTCTATGTGCCATGTTTATGAATAACATGTTATATGCCATGCATTGCACCCATTTGTCTCCTTAGCCTTTGTACCAGTAAGCAATACTTGTACTTATAGAGTTTAATAAACAAACAGACCAGCCACTCACCAGTAGTACATTATACCTAGAATAAACAACCAAGAATTAACTATGCATTTATTGCTTCTGTATGGAGGAGCTATCCAACACATCTTGAACATTTTGCATTTAATGCATTAAACATGTATTCAGTGTTTCAGGATTGAATATTTTGCAGTATATATAATCTCCCTATTTTCCTAATTTACTCAAACTAAAATGAACATTAGGCGTACTCCAACCAATAGAAGAAGAGATAAAACATAATTTTCAAACATGAAAGATTTTTCCTTAAATCCCAATTGTGGTAAAAACACATAAAAATTTTAAATAGTATAATTTAATTTTCCAACCAATTATTTCAAAAGCAAATACAACAATTGCAATAGTAACTTGTTTGTGAAAAAAAAAAATCCATGTTTATGAATTACATGGCATGCCAGTCACTATGCTCCTCTGTCTATTCGGCAAGTCAGATTCTTGAACCAAACTTCTCCCTTATTGTTCACAATTCTTCCAAGGCACAATATTTAGGCACATTGGAAGACTTTAAATTCATTGTAAACAAAAGGGAAAATGATACAAGAATCTGACCTTTCAGTTGTTTGTTCAATAACCAAGTATACATGCAACCATTTATATCTTTTCCCCTGTCTCCATTCGCAACCAATGGTACCTATTAGAAAGATATATTAGACAAATGAACACAGTTCATAATATATAATATGCTATTCATAAACACGAAACACACAAGCACGTGATAAAATTTCCAAAAAATATAGACAAACGTGATAAGTTTTTCCAAGTATTCAGAAATTAAATCAAAATTTTGTCAACTTTGCTAATAGTGTAGAAAGCATTAAAGCGATCAGCACATGGTTAATACATTCAATGCTTTCATAGTGAACATGTTATGTACCAACAAGAGAAACATACAAGCTTTTCAAGAAACAGTAAACAAATGAGAAAAAGCAGAAAAAAGCCCAAGCACATGCCTGGCATTTCATGAATTAACTGTGTATTCACTGCTTGTGTACCCACCATGCCTTCAATTAACTTTTTATGTACAAATATACTTGATTCATTGAATATGTATAAGAATTATGCCAACTATTTGAAACTGTCAAATTTGTGCCAATAAGCAAATGATTGTTGCAATCGTTTGATTGCACTAATAATGTAGCTAGAGATATGCATAAGTGCAACCATGCAATATGCAATTCATATCCAATGCTTCATATAGCGTATCAGTCAGATTTTCTTACAAGCAAATGAAAGAAAATATACATATATTATACATTCTGGTGAACGTACAATGCAAAACATTGCACATGGACTCCATACCACATGCCTATAAGTATGCATAACTCTCATTGCAAAAGTAACTTGCTTTTGGCCATAAAATAGTTTCATGTTTATGAATTGTATACCATGTCATTGACTATACTAATATGTTTGTGTTTCCTAAGTCTGTGAGCCCCTTGAACACCAAAGAAGCTACAAAGTTTCCTTTCAGCAATTATCTCAATAGCTTAGTTTTTTGTGCTCGAAAATTACGGTTCATCTCTTTTTCTATTGCTTTCAGTAGGCCGATTTTTCATTTTTCTTTAAGTAAATCAAGCAATCAAGGCGACATTATATATTGTGGCAAATATTTAATTGGGGGATGCATATAGTGCGAGCTTTCGCAGTGGATTGATGTGTACTGAAACAGTGAACACATGTCTAATGCATTGAATGCAAACTTCATGATATCTGTTGGACAGCTCAAGCATATGCAAGTAGAGAATCCATAGTTAATTCATGAAATATGAGGCAAGCAGTGGTTTGTCCTTATTGTTTGTTTATTATTTGTTGAGAAGCTTTCATGTTTTTGGATGTGGGTTGTTGTCTGCAACGTTTATTATTTTGTGTAGTGCTTGAATGAGGGAGAAGTTGAAGGAACGATGTGCAACTGCTGAGTGGGCCATCTATTTCTTTTTGATACTTGGGCAGCAGAAGCGCTAGAGGGGAAATTGAACAGTTTGAGGGAACTGAACGGTTTGTGATTTTTTAAGATCTTGATTGCGCTTTTGCATGTTTGTTATTCTGTAAAAATGCAGTGGTCGTCAATGGCTTGGAAATGTGTTTATGATACTTGAAATCTAGAAGTATTGTTTGTTGTTACAAGGGCTAACGAGCCAACTGAGTACACTAAATTACATATGCTTTGTGAAAGGTCTTGTCAATTGTCGTAGTAGTGAACACGCTAATTTTTTTTATTGTTCACTGAATTCATTGTAATCAAAGGGAAAGAATCATACAAGAATATGATCTTGCACTTCCTTGTTCAACAATTAACTATATTTATAGCTACATATATCTTTTTCTCCCTCCACAGACACAAAAACATGTTACTTTTGCAACCAAGAATATGCATAATTACAATCATCGAATATGCAATTCATTGCTTAAGTATGAGATTGTTTTGTTTAAAATATTTGTCTTTTTCCTATACTCGAAATTTAAGCACATATTTTTTGTGCTGGAAAATTAGGGTTTATCTCTTTTTCCAATGGTTTGAGTAGATCGATTTTTCATTTTCCTTTAAGTAAAATAGGAAAATAGGGGAACATTATATATCGTGGCAAATATTTAATCAGAGGATGCATGTAGTGCGAGTTTTGGCGACGACTTGGTGGGTGCTCAACTAGTCAATGCATGTTCAATTCATTAAATGCAAACCTCGCAATATGTGTTGCACAGCTAGTGTGAAGATAAGCAGAGAACACTTGGTTAATTTGCATGCAAAAAAAATAGACGAACATGATAAATTTTCCCAAGCATTTCCCATTAGCCCTTGTAATAGCAACCAAGCATCATAAACACAGAAACAAGCCACTCACCAATAGTACAGTGCAACAAAGTAATAAAAATCAAAGCACGGATACTTGCAGTTATCAAGTGTCAAAAACACAGCCAAGCCATCCATCAGCAATGCACCTTTGTAGTATAACGAACATGCAAAAGCACGACCAATAGCTAAAAAATCCACAAGCTTTTCAACAAATGATAAACAAACAAGATTAAACATAAACAAAACCCAACAGCCGCTTAAGATTTCATAAATTAACTATGCATTCACTGCACATATACCCACATGCAAAAACGCATCGAAGAGCTACAAAACCTACAATCTTTCCAACAAACGATAATAAAACGAGAATAAGCACAAACAAAATCTACCACTCCCCGAAGAATTCATGAACTAGTTATGCGTTCACTGCATGTGAACCCATGGAATTTGCAAAAATATATAATGTCGTATTCTCCCAATTTACTTAAACAAAATTGAATAGTAGACATAGTAGCATTTAATGCAATAGCTATACATTGATAGATGCCGACTTCTCCCTAACTCTTACTGCACAATTTTGATAGACTTTAATGCAGGAACACATGTTAAATCCAGACTAAAAATCTAATACTCATATGCTTGAAAATCTTGCCTGTCATTAATTTTTGATTGAAAACTTGAGAGCAGAATTTGAATGTCGACCAAATTCAGTGGACAACGATGGAGTTAAGACGTCATGCATGAATTAGAAAAGGACATTTTGACCACGTTTTCAATAGAAAACTGCACAGTGAATCAAATCCAGGTAAGCAAATTAAAGTTTTAGTCAGCACAGACCTACTGGTAGGTCACTTTCTGCCGTCTTCAGCCGCCCAACGCCGAATTCACTGCCGAATTCACTGACTTTGTATCATTCACGTGGGTTGTGAATCAACTGCCACAATAAATTGCAGGTCTAACTCGCATTCTACAGTTAACAATGAATTTAATGCGTTATATCTATAAAACAAGGGAATGAACTTCTGTTTTGGAGGAGCAAGAGAACGTTCTGTGGGAGACTCCACATAGATGCTTGATTTCAGACTTCAGGAAGGAGAGCCAACCTGGGCGCATTGATCACTTAGATCTCTTCCAAGAATCAGCGCACACAAGTAGGTTAAAGTCCAAGTACGCAGTTTTGATCTTAGGCAAATTCATAATCATATTCTTATGCGTTGTTTGGATGTGCTCATGTCTGTTGATATTTTGTAAAGAAGTTTTAGTTGATAATACTTTTCAATTTTCTGGGCTCTTTCTTGGATATGGAATTTGAAGATCTCTTTGAAGAAGAAATTTTCAATTTTGGAAACAACAGTTGGTAGGGTTGTAGTCTTTCTCAACATTTTGCTATATTGTTGGCTTAAAAGGTAGCCTCTTTGTAGTTTTGTAGTTAAATTCTTCCTAGAAGGCTCATCATCTGCTTTTGCCAAAGACTGTTTTCTAATTACCCAGGAATTTCGCTCCTCAGTAAATGTTGTAGGAAATTTGGATTTGATCTTAAAGATTGTCCATTGGGATTTTTCTGTTGCTACCTAACTTTTCCTTCGATGAATGTCTGTGGTTTTGCAATCCTGATTTGTCATTTTTGAGTGATATGGGAGAATTTGCTGCAATTTAAGCATTCAATGTTTTTGTAAGGCAAATTTCCTTTATTCCAGTGGTGTCTTCCATTACCATTTACTGCCCTCAAATATGACTTTTCTATCATGTGGTTCATCCTCCATTTAAATATGTATTTCAATCTAGAATATGCTACCTTATATTGTTTGATATCCGACCCATGGTGATAGAGTAGGGTTCGACATACTTAAAATTTAATATTATATATATATTTATCAATCATGCATACTTTCTCTTTTTGAAAATTTGGTGTAAGACATGCCTTTATGGTTCCAATTATCTCTATTACCTCAATCACTTTCTTTAGGAGATATATATATGTATTTGGTTACAATCTTTTGTTTAATGCCATTTCATAAATGAGGGTAAAATTTAAATATTTTGGGTTAAGTGATATTCAAGGTCTATGTACCGAAAGATAAGGCCATGTAAATATGGTTACTCTAACATGTTAGATGAATGAACGGACCTTGTTGCTTTTCTTACTGAAATTTGAATTGGTGTATATAAATGGGCATCGATCTAAGATATTAATAACCATCCTTAATTTTTATTTCATAATAATTGAATGTTGATTTGGTATTTATATATATACATATTTCCTTATACGATCTAATCCGTTTAGGGAGTCTTACCAAACACTTGGCATTTGTAAATTATCTCTAGTATGGTTAGAAATTTGCAATATAATCAAATTAAAGATATTGTTAGCCTGAAACCACGTATTAACATTGATAAAATTATCTTGATATATTGAAGCATTCAAGTTCTCCTTTATTCTAGTTGGTCTAGGACCTTTAATTTAAATACAAAGAACAATGAAACCCCTTCTACACAAAGGTAGTTCTTCTATAAGAAATAGACAACATAAGTACTCCATTACCCTAGTTAGTGTTGAATAATTACCTTATTACATTCCATAATATAGTCATTGGAATTTTCACATCCTAATGCTAAATAAACCATCTAGAAGATAGAAATATAAGTGGAATAATAGGACTCTAATCCTTGAAATGATTCTTGAAGATATTTTAACTCTAGGTAAAAGTGATTTCTTGTATACTTTTGATAACGAAAGTAGTGAACAGTATATGTTATGAAATTTCTCAAAAATAATGCATGTCTTTAATTTAAGTACTCACTTAATTACGTTGCATGGGAATTTCTTTTACGAGTGATAAATGGTTAAATAATTTAAGTTACTAAGATTAGAACTTATTATAAATTCTTGACCAATGCTTGTTGATTTATTAAATCATCATGGGTTTCCTTTTATGAATATTGTTAAAAGTTACCGTGTCTTATGAACTTCTTTTCCTAATCAATATTAAGTATGTTAGATATAGATTTGGAAACTAATCAAAGAAGGAAAAACAAAACCAGCAGCGTTCGGTATTAACGATGCCTCTGGCTCACGTTTACGGGTAAAGCCGTCGCGCTTGAGCTACTGCATCTATAGCCTAACACAGCTGCAATAACGGCGTCTGTGGCATCGTCCCTATAAATCGCCGGGGAGAAATAAGGGACATGAGTTGTTTAAAATCCAAAGGGAGGGAAATCCCCTTTGGATCGATAATCTAAAAAGATAAAACAAAAATGAATCAAATCCGCTAGTGACAACCTAGAAAATTGTAACTTAGGAATTTTTCAGTGGTGCAAATGTAATTCTAACTCAAAGATAAAATCATGTGGATAAATCATTAGGGAATCATTTAAACGGGTCAAGGGAGACGAACTTCATTAGGGAGTAAGGTTAGATGAATGTTAATAGGTAAACAATGAATGGTCAAGGTGATCGTTTATTATCCATGCTTACCATCGTGGGTAGCAGCCGCAGAGGAACTGTCTAGGGGAAATAAAAACCCTAGAAAGGGTTGCGTACCCGCTTTATAATAGTTCACATAAACATAGCCTAGAAAACAGAACTACATATTTTACGCCTTGATCCCATTTGGAAGCAGGGTATGTAGGCAGTCTAGGAAGCGAAGGATGCCCCCAGTACTCAGGCGTTCGGGAATGGGGTTTAGGGTTGGAGAGATCACATAACTAGTTATAAGAGATAATCAACCAAAATACATGCAACTATACTCGGAAGAATCCGTATGGATTGCTTGATTCCCCGAGGCCCTTAGGCCAAATTCCGAGGCGGGTTTCAAGTTTAGAATTACAATTTTACATACCCCTGAGGACGACGACCTCGGTACACTTTTAGTAGAAAGTGTGGTCATCAGGGAAGCGACTCAGGATCCGGATGATCCAATGAGTCCAAGACTCTGGCCAGAGCACATACCTATCAGATGATAGATGCCTGCCTCGTTTAGGTGGATGCCTATTCCGATTATATGAATAGATGTATTCCTATTCCATATGAATAGATGAAGTGAATTCTGTTCCGTATGAACAGATGATATATCTATCCCGTATGGATAGAAGTTCCCGAGTATACTTGTGAATGAATACTTGAAAAAAAAAAATAGAGTGGTATTTCGGTTAAAAATTAATTGGGTCTTTACATAGACAAGCATGCCATATCCAATGCATACGATACAATTGCAAAGTTGACCTACTCCAACATGCAGTGAACATATAGTTTATTCATGAAATGTTAGGCGAGTATTGGGTTTCGTTTCTGCTTATTGTAATTTAACCCATCAAATCTTAGGGTTGGCTTTTGTTTTTGCTTATTCTCATTTATTTATCATTTGTTGGAAAGCTTGTGAATACTTTAGCCTTTTGCATCTTTGTTATTTTGTAAAAGTCAACTGCAGGTGAATGGCTTCGTTGTGTCTCTATGACAGTTGACAACTAGAAGTATTCCTTGTTGCATTGCTTCTTGTCGTTAAATCCCGCCTATAGGGAAAAGGCAAAAATATTTTAAACAGTACAATTTCACTGGCAAAGCGATTTGAAAAGCAAGTGCAATCAATGCAATAATAAACCTGTCATTCAGCAGCAAGCAATAAAAGCACAAATGTTTATATTATACAATTCAATACATTGCCAAAGGTACTGTATCATTCATTTTTGTAAAAGTAAATCAGCAAATTAAGAACCCATTATATTTTTTGCAAATAGTCAAACATTGCATGCAAATGATGCCACCCTTAGCCACAAGGTAGTGGTTATAGAAGCAGTCAATGCATGTTGAATGCACTAAATGATATAACTATTGCATCACAAACAATAGTATAATAAATGCAAATTCTGCAACATAGTTTTTCCCAAACATTTACATTAAATAGAAATCCTGCAAACTTAGCCAATAGGTTGGTAGCTACTTTTGTCCCACTATGACTAGATATATTTTTCTATTGGTTTGAGTAGGTTGGCTTTTCATTTTCGTTCATTTTGCTTTAAGCAAATTAGGAAAATATGGGAACATTATATATTGTTGATTTTGTTGAATCTGGTTTTCAAATAGTTGCTTGTTGTTTATAAACTTTTGATGGAAAATTAAATTGTATTGTTTGAAGTATATTTCTCTTTGTGCCAGGGTACAATTGCAACAGTCTCATTTTCAATTAAGTGATAATAAATATTTATTTTGTCTCTCTATTTCTTTATCTACGCATATTATTTTTCCCCGTTAAAGAAAATTGCCAAAATAATAGCACATTATATATTTTGCAAATATTCAATGTCTAAATGCAAATTATGCAACCTTTCGCAACAAGATACTAGATACTAAAGCAGACAATGCATGTTTAATGCATTAAATAGTATGGCTCACAGATCAAAAACAACAATCTATTAAATGCAAATTGTGCAAGATAATATGATACCCATTAACATGAAACACATAAGCATATGTTTAGGAACAATGTACTATTGATGACCGACTAGTCTGTCTGTTTGTCATACTTGATAACTAGATGTATTGCTCACTGTTACAAAGAAAACTTAGCAGAAATAAAACCCAGCACTTGCCCAAGATTTCATGAATTAGTACCCACCAACTCTCCAACACATCGCATAATTTGCATGCAATGGAATAAACATGTATTCACTGCTTCATGATCAAATATTTTCCACAATATATAAATGTTTCCTTATTTTGCCAATTTAGTTAAACAAAAATGAATAAATTGTAATTTTCAAGCACCAAAAATATCTGCTTAAATCCCGACTATAGGAGAAACGCAAAAATATTTTAAACAACACAATATCATTGGCCAAGCGACTAATTAGAAAGTAAATGCAACGGATGCAATAGTAAACTTGCCTATCGGTAGGAACCAATAATAGACCTACTCCAACCATCTATGGGAAAAACACAAAAAATGCTTCAAACAATACAATTTGATTCACCATGAAAAGTTTAAGAACAACAAGCAATTATTTCAAAAGCAAATTCAACAAATGCAATTGTAAACCCGCCTACTGACAGAAACTAACAATTAGTGACCTGCCTTTCAACAAAAAAAAGTTGTGCTTATGAATTACATGACATGCCATTCACTATGCACATTTGTCTATTCAGTAAGTCAAATTCTTGAACCAAGCTTCTCCTTTATTGTCCACAACTCTTCCAAAGCATAAATTTTATGCACATTGGAAGACTTAAAATTCATTGGAAACAAAGGGGAATAATGTTACAAGAATCTGACCTTCCAATTCCTTTTTCAACAACCAAGTATATTTGTGCTCATATAGATGTCTGCCTCCAACTCCAATTGCAAATAATGGTTCCTGTTACAGGGACAAATTAGACAAATGAACACAGTCCATGACATATAATACACTATTCATAAACATGAACCACATAAACATTAATAAAATTTGCAAAAGAATAGACCAACACGATAATTTTTTGCGAACATTCCCCGCTACCCATTGTAACAGCAACCAAGTATCATAAACACAAGAACAAGGCACTCATCAGTGGTGCATTGCCACAGAATAACAAGTAGGCAAGACCACAACCAAAAGCTAAAAACACACAAGCTTTTAAACAAACAACAATAAGCACAAATAAAACCCAATACTCACATCATATTTTGTGAATTAACTACGCACACACTGCTTCTGTACTCACTAGGCCTTCAGCACATCTCGCACACTTTGCTTTCTAAGCCTTGATGATACACTACTACCCACACAAGCAATAAACACATAATACATTCACTCGCCCGTTATCCCATGTCATGCATATGTAATCCACTGTACCCATTTCCACCGTTACACCTTGTACCAAGCAATACTTCTAGTTATCAAATCTCAAGAAACACACAGCTAAGCTATTCACCACCAATGCACTTTTGCAGAATAACGAATATGCAAAAGCACAACCATTAGCTAAAAAATCCGCAAATTTTTCAACAAACCATAAACAAACAAGAATAAATACAAAGAAAACCAAACACTCGCCTAAAATTTCATGAATTAGCCATGCATTCATTGCACATATACCCACATGCAAAAACACAACGAAGAGCTACAAAACCCATAATCTTTCCAACAAATGATAATAAAATGAGAATAGGCACAAACAAAATTCAGCACTCGCCCAAGATCTCATGAACTAGTTATCTGTTCACTGCATGTGCACCCACGGACTTATCAAGTATCACAAATACACAGCCCAGCGATTCACAAGCAAATGCATCGATTGCAATAGAAAACCTGCCTACCGGCAGGAACTAATAATTACAATCAAATGTTTCATAATGTAAATAATGATCTTTTACTGAAGATAGTTGGATTTCTAAATTGACACGATAACTCGTTGTGGGCCTCTTTATCAAGTTCTCACTAGCGAATCCCTTAATTTGGAAAATGCTAAGCCTATATTGAAGTTTTAAAACAGTTCATTTGAAACTTGGTTGGCATTGATGTGTCTATTCATTTCATAAATCATAAATGGTGAATACAGCTACTACAAAAATGATGTCACAGTTTACTCATTATTTACATCATGGCTGAAATTGAGACATCATACAATGCAAAAGATGATCCTACAATGTCTAGTAGTGGAGTCTTCTACAATAGTACAACTTTCGCTCAAGATATTATAAATAGGCATCAAAACGTTCAGATTCATTGTCTGAAAAAACAAAAAAGGAACAGTACAACTTTATATAAATTTCAGCTTCTTTTATTCTTAATGTTCACTAACTTATTTTACTATTTTAATTATTAAATATTTATATATTATTTCAATACCCATTACCCTGCCCCCGCTTGTCCCCAAAATCTGCCTCCAGTCATCCCCAAAACTCGAAGAAACACTAGGAAAAATCAAATGCAGTTAAACATGAACTAACCCATCTTTTAAAAATTATGGAATAACATATTTGTGTATGCACGCACGTGAAAATGCATTTCTCAAAGGGCAAGTTTTACACATTTCACTCATCAGAGCATTAAATACTGAATAGCAAAACACGGTATAGGAAATAAAGAAGCATGTATTGAAGCTAAAAGTGCAATTCAGTAAATTTTAGTTTACATAATTCTTGGTCTGACTAACGGAAATAATTAATAATCTTTACTGTTTACATGATTGCAGTTCCACGAACTTGAACTTTTGTACCTATCAAATATCCAACCAGAGATTCAAGACTTTACACTGCCTGTGACGGGGCAAACCAGCATCAATTAGTATCACCTAACTAAAATTGATTGAAGTATACAACTGTAATCTCCAAGGGCAAATAATAAGCCTTTTGCCATGTTCAAGCAGTAGCATTCGATGCAGAGCAAGGCATCAAGTCCAAATTCGGCAGGTATAACTGTTGAATTTCCATGGCATCTGGTACTATGATGCATTAAATGATATAAAATATAAAGGACAATTTAATCAATTGCCAACCAAAGAATCTAGAGATTAGCAAGCACCATTCGATATATTAGGCACCAAAACTTCTTAAAGCTGAGACATCCAGCTTGAAGGCATTCCCCATCTTCAAAGATAGGGGGAACTGAAAATTAGCAAATAATTAAGTGGCCAGAAAATTTTGAGATCGACCACACCACACCACCTACGATGATCCAACTGAGTTGACAAATCAAACCACAATTTACCCCAAGAAGTTTAGAGACAAGCAAGCACTGCTTCATACGTTATCCACCAAAACTCTTTGAAGCTGATTGACATCCAGGGCATGAGCGCAGGCATTCCAATATCCAAAGAGGATGGAATTCTGAAAAATTAACAACAGCACTCTAAATTTAGTATTTTCTGAAGCTCCTAGCATACTCTCTATCCTACTTCCCCATTTCTACAGCAGTTAAAACAACCCACCTTCCCCCACTGAAGACTTTATAAACACATGAAGCTCCAGATGATAGTGAAAGCCCCTTTAATGTTTTATTGAGGTGTGGAAGTATGATTTCACCTGTAACAGTCAAGTCTATTTCTTAGTAAATGCATAGGCCTAGTGTCTTAGCATTGAATGCCTGCGCTAAAAAATATAACTGGGCTTTTAAAGTTTACTGCAATACCCAATGTGGCTATATTCCAAATTATGCAGGAAAGTTCACATTAAGGCATTTCCACTCAATGCAAAAGAAAATGGAACATACCTAAACTTGCAGAATTGATGCCTAGAGAAGAGACAACAATCTCTGAATCGCAAGGGAGGAAACCAAAGGAACACTGCCCATCTGGCATTTCTGCATTAGATAAATGAAAAGCTGATTTCTTGACAATTTCATCAGTATCCCTTAGGTTTTTTTCTTGACCAATTTCCTTTACTGTGAGGTATCTTGACTTAGCATCTGATAATTGGCTGCTTCCTGTCCATATTTGTTTAAACCATACTCCAGATGGAAATCTCTTTGGACGCATCAGCCAGATTGCTATTTCAGCATAAGGAAAAGCATGGAAGCCTGATATTAAAAACTGGAAACCAATACATGTTAAGCTGACCACCGTGTTGAGGATGGTGAAGAAAACATAGAATACTGAAGTAGTAGGAACCAAAAGCAGAAGAGGTGTAAAAACAAGGGATCCAACAACATGCTGCTCCACGCTATAATCAAAACTGTCAATTCTAGCACGAAGAGGATTTCTTTTCCGACCCCTGCTTGATCAATAGTGTCATCAGCCCCAAAAGATGTTCTAGTGGAATCAAATATAAAAAACTACAAAAGCAAATATTTTTCGGATGATCTATAAATCTAAGGAACAAAGATTCACCTGAAAAGTCGAGATAAAGCAGACAATGCTTGAATTTGATGTGAATATACAAATGCCAATAACCAATGTAGCGTGGATATGTGGAATGTTACAAGCAAAAGAACATCTATAAATAAAGCGGCTTGTATTGTGAAGCCGAGAAAGATTCCACAGACAGCAAACACTTTAATGGAGGGCTTCAAAAGTGACCTAACAAAGAACCACAATGCAGACCACACTTGAATAATATTCAGTGAAACCATACCCAGAGTTTCAGAAAGTTCAGTGTTTAGCTTGAACCCTGCTGGAACCCCCATCAACCAAACACAACCAGAACGTAAAATATCATCTGTAATGCCACAGGCAAAATGTAGGACCCAATCAGCTATAGCTTCACAATGAATAAGCAACAACATCCCTGCAACGTTTCCTATGAAAATGTCAATGGCAATAGCTGACCAAAAAGAATGCTTCAACAATGCAGTTCTATGAGCAACAGCTACATTCGGTTGAAACCTGAGCAAGATAGCCTCAGACAGATCAGGGTAAGCCTCAATATACCAGATAAGAGATCCAAACATAGAAAACAATTAAGGAAGGAAACTTCAAATCAGTTACGTCCTAGAGAAAAACAAGGAGTATTACCTGCAACCACTTTCTAAGAGGATGACAGGCCAATGCATCAGCTGACGGCTACGGATGTGTAAATTTATCGATGTATGTCTGAATAATTTAAGCAAGTTTGTATTCAGAATGGAGAACGCTCTTTTACTTAAAATCTTGGAAATCAGCTGCAAACTAACATAGAAAACTACAGCAATTAATGCCATACTTGCAGCTATCATTTTGTGCAGGATGACCATCATTCTGCCAGCCAAAAGTGCATGTTAATTACAACAAAAAGTTAACAAATCTTAGTCAGATATCTGGAGATAAGATATTGTTCAAAAGCATTAAGAAATCCCAAAGCATAGTGTTATTAAAGGGTTCTCTAAAAATGCATTTACAGCAGAAGGTGCCTTACATTGAAATTAAAGAAAGCTGCTTACAAGATGCACACGGAGAATTTAACAATTCCTGCGCTATATTCTGCAGAGCAGTAGCACTATTCATTGCCAGTACAACCGCATCCTGCAAACATTCTTATTACATCAGCAACTCTTAACCTTACATTGAGGATTTATCTCCTATGCCATAATCTTTCAATCGTTATCAAAGCACATGCTTTACTAACTCAACCCATAAACAAAAACAAATTTCTAAATGAGCAAGAATGGCCAAGAGTATGGAAACTTACAAGGTTAGAAGGCTCCAACTGCTGTTCAAGCTCAACCATCCAATTAGGCCTCATGGAAGGTTTTGCACCATTACAAATGTTTGATGCTTTATACAAGGAACTCCAAGACATATAAGAAAAATGATGACTACCATATCTTGGCTGCTCATACATTACTGTCTGCCAAAAGAAAATTGAGTTAGCATTTGTGATGAAGTTAATATTTTTCCTACCAAGCTATAAAGCTATAGAGCATAGTTCTAAAACTTGGACTCGGTCTCAGAAAGTTAAAATACATATAAATTGATCAAATAAATTTAAATTATATAGAAAATAATGTTAAAAAGCATAAGAAATGATTCTAAAGAATGAAAAGCTAGGAGAAGTGATGATATAAAACTGAAAAAAAAATTAAATATATTTTCAAAAAAATATTTCAGGAAAAAAAATTGGCAAACTGATTATTTCCTGGTAAGTACACGGCAAAAAAATCTGGCCATTATTTGCCAGAAACTTGTCCACTGAGTTTCTGGAAAGCAACTCACCAAGTCATGCAACTACACCATATGTTTTTAAATTTAAAACTATAATATAAAGAACGGTGTATGAAAGTGCAAGAATCTGAAAGCTGAAATGCAGAAAAGCACATGGCCAAAACTTACATACATGAATATCAGAGGAACAAATTGATCCCTCCCTGTGTAAGTTACACAATTCTGGAATCCATCTAAGTTCCTTTATTGGCAATCTCACAGTCTGACAGACCAATTCAATCCAGATGCTAGTTACAATTCTGCACCGCTGATACTGTTTGATTAACAGGTTTCCATTATTCCGCAGACCATTCTGATCATATCCACTGTAAGTGATAGATGAATTAGTATCTGTCTCTAACCCCTCTTTCCTGTTATTAGGTATTTTATTATTGGTTCTCTTTGTGTCATTTTGTAAATTCTTGCAGCCTGAATCAAAAATACAATGACCAACTATAGATACATTTGCACCCTCCTGCAAGTTCATAGGCATTTGAGCTTGAGTGGAGTCAACGATGGCCTGCAATAAGAAAATGCATACTGAAATTAGTGAATCAAATTGCACTATCCACAAAAATGAAAATGAATATACATCTCATTGTTGCAAAAAATAACACAATATTATTCTATTATTCTATTAGATATTGGAGTGACAATTACAATGAGGTTCATCTCCTTATGTAGAGTTTGGGAGTTGTAACCGACAAACATAAACATGAAACTTGTCCTAGATTCTAAATACTAAAAATAGCAATACTAACAAACGACTTGTGTCACTACAATGACTTTATTACAAAGGTAAGCCTTATATTTTAACACCCCCTCCTAAGGCTTATTGTACTAAAAAATAAAACATACTAACACAATGACTAAAAACTAAAAAAACTCAAAACCAAAACCATGCATTCTTTTGAAGCTTTTCTTTGAAAATAGTTCTTGGACCAGGTATAACTCTGTCAAGTTGTCTCATAACTGTTGTAAAGGTGTAGCTCCTGAGCTGAATTCTCGAATTCCCAGATTAGCACCTCCCCAAACTCCCAAATCACAAATCTCCCGAATTATTGGACAAAAATCCAAGCGGAGCTACATCCACAGTGCTCGGCAAATTGTCTTATGACCCTCATAAGGGTATAATTCCCAAGATCCACAAACTCCCAAGCTATCTGGGTAACCATCCATGCTGGTTTTTACCTACAGTAGATCCCTTCTTATCTTCAAACAATTGGGCTTCTTAAATTACGTATAACTATACTTCATAAG
>VDFB02183175.1:0-15098 GCA_007258455.2 Sequoia sempervirens | reverse complement strand
CATTGATGTCAAAGAAGGAAATACATTGGGATTATGGCTGACCCTCCTCATATGTGATTGCCCCTTGAAGAAGTTAAAATAAAATCTATTCTATTTGCTGGCCGACTCACATTGGGTTTAATTTTTTTATTTTTTATTTTAAATTCCTAGGGCTGACCCTCTCATAGTGGCGCCCATTTCCTTGTAAAAATAAATATTAAATAAATTCATTATTTATAGGGGGTCGGCCCCTATTGGAGTGCCCAAAAGCTGGAGATGAAAAGGCATGTATAAAGGCAAGAGTTACATCTATTAGAAAGGACATATCCTTACATGAAGTCGCCCCCCTTTAAGAAGATATAAAAGTGAGGTTGTGGAGAGTTTTTAAAAGCAAGAAATAATTGAATATCTTTCCTATCCAGGCAGATTGAGGATCAGATCTAGAACAGATCTATAAGCAAATTTGAAAGATTTTATGAGCAGATTTGAAGAATATTTTTACGACAGATTTTGTAAAGAAATTATAGCAGATTTGTAGGAGATCCGAGAGCAGAAATATAGCAGATTTGAGACCCAAAGTATAACTGATTTTTGTGAAGATATTAAG
Organism: Sequoia sempervirens; assembly: GCA_007258455.2. Lineage (NCBI taxonomy): Eukaryota > Viridiplantae > Streptophyta > Pinopsida > Cupressales > Cupressaceae > Sequoia > Sequoia sempervirens. The sequence continues at coordinate 14,512 of VDFB02183175.1, read as the reverse complement.
GCACATTTGTGAAGCATATTGTGTAGTCGGCCATAGTCAGCCGTTGGTCATAGTCGTAGTCGGCAGCAGTTAATTATATTTAAATAAGACTATAGTTAGTTTATAATATTTCATTTACTTTTGTACATGTTTCGGGAAGAATAATTCCCGGACTAGTGATTAGTTGTTGTCATGAAGCGTCGTGACGGTTGGTTATTCAACCACCACCAGTGGCTATCTGTACTTGAGTCAGTATAGTCAAGAGACATTATGTGGGTACTTATAATATTATGTTATATGTTGTTACATTTTGATGTTACATTCTAGTACGGCTAATTGTACTTGGATACCGTGACTAATAAATGAAGTAATATTTTGCTGTGCAATATGCATTCATGATTGTTTGCATTTGTCTATGTTTTGTTGATTCTCATTTACTCTCGTAGTACATTGGAATTCATTCCCGAGAGTATACATTTGGCATCATTGCCTAAGTGAATTCGGTGATCACCAAAATGGGAGAATGGCGTTGTGATGGGACAGCTAACTGAAGAGCCGGTACAAGCAAACGAGGATCATGAAGACGCTCTGACGGAAGAGCTCTACAGTATGTGGGAAATCTCATTAAGGGACCACGTACGGAGTGAGGCTCTCAAGCGAGAGATCCCTCAGTCAGTCATATGGGATTGACTGCACATCAACCAAGAGGTCAACCATCTTCTCACCAGACTGCCAAGGTTGATAGCATCCCACAACATTATCTTATAGGATCTCTGGGCTGAGAAGGATCAAGAACAGAGAAGGAAACAGATACTACAATGGTACGAGGAGAGAACCAATCAAGAAGAGGAGCAACAAGATACAAGCCGAAGATGTACATCTGGCAACTAAGGCCCGTACGATCGGCAATTAATGCCTATACGCCTCAACAAAGACAAAAATCAAGTACCGAGAGGGCAAGAAACTACCGAGGAACAAGTACAGAGATCATTAAGACTTAAAGAACAAGAAAACCGACAGAGGAAATTAAAACAAACCACCGAAGGAGTAGATGAAGACTAGAACGAAATAAACCAAAACATTATCTATCCTAGTGGAGGAACTGATGAGAGGAACTTCATAACCCCATATAAATAAATGAAAATGAAAATGAAGTAACAGAAAAACTTGAGAATAGCATACAGCATATGAGAGAGCTATCCATATTGGACGACGAAGGGTCGAGAATTGGAAGATCTGAACCTAAGACCCCAAGGTAGAGGGAGTATCAAACCGAAACCCAGGGGAGTCAAGGTGTAGAGGACGCCGACAGGGGATGCGAGGAAGACTCATATGTGGTCGAGAATGCAAGTGACACACCAGGACATAGCAGGAGAATCATTCCAATCAGGTCCAACGCACAAGGACATCGAGGAAGGATGGTGACTCTGCCAACCAAGAGGCAAAAGCTGTCGAAATTCACAGGGAGCGGGTCAGAAGATCCAGTACGACACTATAAGATGTGTGAGACAATATGGATAGCCAACGAGCAAGATGATGTGGACTATTCGCTAAAAGCATTTCCAACGACGCTGAGGGATAGTGCCATTGATTGGTACACAGAATTGGACCAAGTACATAAGGCATCATGGAGATTACTCAAGAAGGCATTCCAAGATAAATTCAAACTTCTGAGGGATGACAGTGAAATTGTGGCAAAGATCTACAATACGAAGCAAAGGAAGCACGAGAACATGCAAACCTACAACCGAAGACTCAAAGAATTGTTGGGAAAACTAGAGACCCAGTCGGCCGACGGGCTAAAGAAGCAGTGGTTCATCGAAGGGTTGCTCCCATCGCTGAGAAGGAAAATGAAAGTCGTGCCTCTGTCGCCGTACAATGAAGCATATGATCAGGGGATGGATATAGAGAGTGAAAATAAAACATCCTCCCGAGGGAAAAGGAATATGGACGACGAGGAGAGTACAGACGACAACAGCGACAGTGAGTCCAAGACCGTGCAAGCACTCAGGAAGGACATGATGAGAATGATGAAAGAATTGAAAGCCGACAAGGAGAGTACGAGGGAAGCCAGAGAACTGTGGCGTACGGATTGCAAGGGGGAAGGTCACACAAAGGCAAACTGCCCGAAGAAGCTGTTCTGCAATATCTGCCAAGTGAGGGGACATTCCATCAAGGAATACCCATACAATCTGAGAGCAAGGGGTACGCAAGTACTCTTCACTCAAGGAGAACCGTCAACACCGCGAAACACACCACCAAAGCCCCAGTACAATAGCAATGCATCCCCTAGAGATTGTCGAAGTAACAAAAGTCCAAGAAACAAGATACAATACGATGGTAAAGGAAGGCCCATGATACAATGCCGGAATTGCAACAAATGGGGCCACTTCACTGGGGAATGCTAGAATGGTCAAGATTCGAGGGGAAGACTGTGCAAGTGGTGTGGACCAGGTGATCATTAAGACAATGAATGCCCCAAACAAAAAGGTATCCACATGTTGGACGTGGAGGAGCAAGAGGTACTGGTGATCACTAGAGCACAAACGAAGAAGGCCACCTACCCAAATCCACATACGGAGAAACAAAGGATGAAGGAAGCAAAAGCCGAAGTGGAACTAGTGATGACGAAGGAACACAAAACACCTCTAGAGAATCCAAACACCTCTTGGCAGTCGGAGGTAGAAAACAACATTGTACAGCAGGTACTGCAGACCACCGTACCCATAAAGGTGACTGACCTTCTCCAGACTATGTCGCAGTTGGAACTAGCAATCACGAATGTGGTCGGTGATGACAAACGTCAGCAACAGGAAGGTTGAAGGAAAGAATTGATAGCGGAACCACCACCGTACGGTGAACAAACCATCGACCCAATGTTGTTGATGGCAAACATCGGGAAGATGCCAACAGTAGTACAAATGGAGATCAGACGGAAAATCCTGACAAACACTATCGCCGATGGAGGATCAGGAGTCAAAGTACTACCCGAAGAAACATGGAAGAGTCTAAAGAAGCCTACACTCTAGCCACTAACATTCCAATTAGTGGGTGTCGATCAGCACAACATCAAGCCGTTGGGAAGATTGATGGCACAAAAAGTCTTGATCAGCACGCGGCAATTCCTATTGAATTTTGACGTCATCCCACTATAGAAGAAGGCATACAACGCACTGCTAGGACGAGGATGGTTGATTACCGCCAAGGCGGATCATAATTGGAAGAGGAACACTCTTGATCGAGAGCAACGGACGGAAGTACGTCATCGACTTGAAGAACCAAGCTATCAACGAAGAGTTGGCATCCTTCGAATCCAAGTCTGACGAGGGAGAGTCAAACACGGATGAAGGAAGGAAGGCTATGGAGTCGAATGACGAAGGCGTACTTGAAATCAAGAGTTGCTCAGAGGACGAAACAAGTTCCCTAAATGGCCTATGTCACTGGCAAATGGAAGGTTATGAGGTGTTCCACCGAGAGTGTAACATGCCATAGATTGGAGAAACCAAGGAAGAAGAGAAGGGCACGTCCAGCTAGACATTTTCGACCAAGTACGAGGAGTACAAAGAAGAAGAGGATAAGGGGACATCCAACCAAACAATTTCGATCAAGTACGGAGAGTTCAAAGAGAGTGTACCAGAACTGGATGATACACCAGCTAAGAAGTTGGAACGTGACAAAGTACGAGGTAGTGAGAGAAAATTAGAAACAAAGTAAAGAGACAAGGAGGAGAGAGAAAAAAGAGACAAAGAGGATAGAGAAAAAAGAGACAAGGAGAGAGGAAAAGAAGAGAAACATTATGGTTCAAGAATGGTACAAGCACTTCAAAGGGACATGCTCTGAATGATGAAAGAATTGAAGGTGGAGAAAGAAACCAACAACGAAACTAACAACCTATGGTGTATCAAGTACAAAATTGAGGGGTGCACAAAAAGTAACTGCCCTAGAAAGATGTTTTGTGAGATTTGTCAAATTATAGGTCATTCAATAAAGGAGTGCCCATACAATTTGAAGACTATGAGTACAAAAATACTCTTTACACGAGGAGAGAAGTCCACTCCATCGAAGCTACATAATGCATCTCTAGGCAGTTATCGAAATAAACGAGGACATCTAAGTCAAATACAATATGACCCCAAAGGATGCCCTATCATACAATGGCATATGGAGCATATGGAGCCTCCCAGGCAAGTAATCGTCGCAAAGAAAATGATGATAAGTTGAATCATCATTCATAGGACACAAGTAGAGGTAGCACAATTCATGGTGACAACACTAATTTGAATAAAGAGGGTCCCAAGAAGAGACCAAAGTGATGGCACAACACCATTGGAGATGTCTAAGTAAGTGAAATGATCAAGAAATGATCATCAATATGTTGATCTCGCCAGGTTATGGTTTGTCCTTGATGACAAAATCTCTGATCCTTATGATTTATAATGGCACTTCTTTGATGTCTCTTGGCTATTACAAAAAGTTATTTGTTATGCTTTATTTTCATGGTGATGAGAATTCTGGTTCAAGTTATGAATGCTATCTCTTTGACTGATAGAGCTTGAAAGATGGTTTATGTTTTAGAATGGTTCTCCTTGCATATCACTGTCTTTGGTTGTTTCTCTTTCAAGCTTACTCATATCGGTGTGAGAATGTCTGGGTCACCCCAATCCACTTTGAAATGTCTAAATTTCCTATCGGCAAGACATTTCAGATGTCATGTTGATTGTATTTAACATTCTGGTAGTTGTCAACAAGATCTCTTTTGTGTTATGGCGACTGCAGGAAGATCTTTTGGCATAAGCTTTTTCAGTCGGTATATGGTCACAGCGAAATTACCTTGTCTCATCGATCGGAGGTTGAATGGGAACATTTCGGCAAGTGCTGGGTAGTTTCGAAATAGGTCTCGATGAAGTGGTTTTTTCTCGTTGACATCACATTTGGGATTCACTTCGGCCAAACTTTTTGCTTTCGGCGTGATGTCATAATGAGAGTATTGTAATCGACATATGGTCTCTCTGAAGACATATTGTCTTACCGACCATGTTCAAAAAGGTCTTATCGGCAAAAGTTTTTTTTTTTGGTATAATGTCATAATGAACCCTGTGGGTCTCACCGATGGAAAATATTAAGGGCTCTTGGTGAAACATTTTGTGTTCGATATAATATCTCTCCGACAGTGGAAAGTCATGGTGAAGGCGAATGAAAGGCTTTCGGCAAAAGGTTGGTAAAGTCTTAGCAACTCAGAGTGAATAAAGTCTTTCAGTGAAACTTAATGTATTCTATGAAATGTCCTCCCGACAGCATTAGGTTACAGTAACAGTGTTAAAACAAGATAGAAGGCTCATCGGTAAGAAAAACCATTTGTCACAGCGACCAATGTGTATCATGTGGAGTATCAGTGAAACATAGAGCAATCTATACAGTGTCTCCTCGACTATGTACTGTCTCAGCGAAAGAATAATACTCTAAGGAAGCCTATCAATGAGACATGATGTATTTGCCATGTGTTCTTCCCGACTCTGATGGGTCTTGGCTAAAGTGACAACCATAAGGTTGTCTAGCAACGTTAAAGTTTCCTTCGGCATAACGTGTCATCGATTGAAATTGAAAGGTTGTTAGGGAAAACTTTGTGAGCTTATTCTTTTTGACTAGGTATCGAACCCTAGCTTGGCCGCCATCATGAGAAAGCTTCATAAACTGTGTGTTTCTGTTATTGCTGACTGTAACGGTTCTTATAGAGGTTTATGGAAGGTTTATTTGGTGCATTTCTGACTGGAAGCTCAACAGTGGATAATGGAGCCATGGGAGTTACAGATCTGTCTGGTATTTTTATTTATGTGTTTCATACTGCGCATATTAACTTATTATCACAATATTTTCTTTAATTGCTCTCTGCATCTCTATGAAAAATGATGCCCTGACTGAGTATTATCTTTCATACATTGGATGTTATGATTTTTTGTGGTGGGAAGTTGTGCGTTTTATGCAGAGAAATGATCTCACATGTTTCAGATTTGTTGAGAACGACTCTTAGCTGGGTTGGTTGTTCTGCCGTTACTCCTGAAGACAGTTACCTATCTGGCATGTAAATCAAGATGTATATATAGAAGCAGAAAACTTAGTTTTTTGTTCGACTGTTGATGTAATTATGAGATTATCATTCCTTGGTTGTATAAAAATATATGGATAAAACTCTGCAATAAAATCTAAATAATAAGATGCAGAGATTGTGAGTTTCTTCTCTATGAGGTATTTTAGGGATTCAGTTATTGAATCTTTAAGGTATTATGTAGATGAGAAAATAGAGAGATATGTACTTAACTGAAAACAGAGAAACCCTCTCAATCATTATTATTGTTCAAAACATAATTTGAGGGGTTGGTACTCCTTGAGATATAATTTTCTAAATGAGGGGTTGATGTTCCTTGAGTGGGTGCTCAAAAATCAACCTATAAGGCATTGTGAGTGCATTGATTATACATCAAGTTTAGGCCAGGAGGGTTTTATAAATTCGTGATATTTTCCACCGTACATTGCGCCCTTTGTTCTCTGTTCTTCTCTGCTTTTACTATGTCAGCCGTTGTTTCGCTTCATCGTTGAGTTATTACTTTTCTCAATTCTATTTATGAATGATTACATTCAACTCATGAATGCATTAATCAGAGTAATATTGAGAACAAATCTGTGATATGTTTTGAAGTTTTTGAAAAATTGGTCAAATCTGTTAAGACACTAATTCACCCCCCTGCCCCCTCCCCCTCTCAGTGTCATTTTAACTCCAACACAATAGGCAAGAACAAGAGTAACACGATCAACTATGTCTAGTGGCTAATATTCAGGAAGTTTATGAGCAACAAGTGTTTGACAAGGCAAAAGGAAAACTAAACAAGAAAATGCCATGGTAACTGAACATGAGAATTTGATGCAAAGTTAGACTTGGTATCTCATAGATGTTCATCCAAGGAAGATACCCATTGGCTGCAAATGGGTGTACAAGATCAAATACAAGGCAAATAACACACTAGGCAAGTACAAAGAATGGTTGGTTGCAAAACAGGGTTCTCATAGAGAGAGGGCATCAACCATTGCTAGCAGACTTTGTAATGTCCCCTTCCTAGGCAGTACAGTTATTGCAGTGGGTTGGGCCTATTATTCAACTGTGAGGGTTGGCGATGTGTTTAGGAGGATCACTTGAAGCAGTTATCCAACGTTTGGGAACATCACTCCAACAGTTGATTCAGGTTTGGGCCTTTGCGGACACTTACAGAGTGATTTATAGATACTTACTATTTATAGTAAGTCAGGCAGTCAGGCAGTCAGGAGTTGCTATTTTTGGCAGGGCACTTGATTTATTTGGTCAGCTCAGTTTCGACACGATTTGATGATTTGGTGAGCAAACAGGCATTATTAGAGCATTTAATAATAATTAAAGAGATTATTAATTTGACTTTATAATATAAAGTCATTTTAATGAAATATTAAAGTTATTATTAAAATGGCGAATTATAAAGTATTTTAATACTTTATAATGAAGGGGAAAAATTTAATATTTAATGAGTTTAATACTCATTAATAAAAAGGACGCCATTTATTAATGATTGGCCTAAGTATTTCAGAAGGGCGAAATTATTATATTATTAAATGCAAATGAGCTGATTTTTGTGAAGGGTCGACTTTTTGAGAGATGTTATATATTTCTTCAAGGCAAATCGAACTCATTATGTTGATTATTCTAATTTGTCTTTATTTCTGTCTAAGAGCATTGGGGTTTGAGAAACAAGGGTTTCTGCAGATCATCGAGTTTTGATGAACGTTCCCTCTTCAGAATCAGGCATACTGAGACTGTGCAATACCAGTTGAAGATTGTCAACAGGGTGACTTCATTCAGAGGTTGCATTTGTGCTTACTAAGATAGTTTCAGAAAGGGTTTGAGCATAGATTATTCATCTAAGCAATAAGGCGACTTACCTAATCCTTATTCAGTGATCTAGCACAATGTTCAAGGTGGTACGAATTTCTTACTTGCTGCTGCCAGGCCGTACTATACAACTGCAAGGTCGTACATTTCTCCAGGAGCAAATCGCTTTTCCTTTTTCACATTTTATTTCTCCAGTTGGGACGCCTTGACTTACAGAGCATTTTGCACACATCCAGCAGAGGGAGAAGTTAATATTTGAGCTTGGCAAATCACTTCTTCTGTCCTTTAGGCGGCTGCAAATAACCAGGTTATCTTTGAATAAAAGTGTTTGCCTTTTTCATTGCATGTTCGTATTTCTTCATTGTATGTGTCCAGAAAGTCAATAAAAATATCCGCCATACTTTGGGAAGCTATTTGTTGCATCATTTATCATTAATGAATTTTTTATGAATTTAATTGTATTTATTTCCAAAATTGCATTCTTTCAATATATTGCAAAAACCCTCAAAAAAATAAAAAAAACTACAAAACAAAACAAAAAACACATTCACAGTCAGAAGATTTGGGTTGAGAGACACCTGGTCTCTTACAGACTTGTCTAAAACTCGCCAAGTCAAATGACCTATGATTCATTCTCAATGTAAACTCAAGAAAATCTCATGGAGTTTTTGGCTTAAAACTTGCCAAAATTCTATGAGTTTTCGCCAAAACTCGGCGAGTCCAAAGCCAAAAACTTTCTATGTGCAGCACAAAAGGCCACTGCCCCAAAAAAGGCCCCCAAATAAAATTAATAAAACACTTCTATTTTGCTTTGCTCCACATAAAAACCCTTCCCAACAGCAAACACACCATCTATAGCGTTTTTTCATCTAGGAGAGAAGATCGAAAGGGATCTTTTGGTGAATTTCAAAGGCAAATTTGAACCACACGTAGGTTTTTTGTTTTTCATTTTTTTTAAATCATATTACTTCATTTTAGCTGCAAAATTTTGCATCTTAGTTAGAAAAAATCATCATATGCTAAAAAGTAGGATTTTTGCATTTAAATTCCAAAAAATAAGATTCATCACAATTTTTTGTTAATTTTTTCTGATTTTTTCATTATTTTCACTATTTTTTCATACCCGCCTTATTTTTTTCTTTTATCTTTTTCTTTTTGAAAAAAATGTTTAGAATGTATAGATTAGATTGAATTTTTACCAATTTAAACTCATTTATATTGATTTAAACCAAATTTAGGCTTATTTTTAATGATCTATGTATAATTTAGGTTTTTCTTTGTATTAAAAAATTAATATGTTGTGCTTTCACTTCATATGTGTAGGTTGAATACACTATCATGGCGAATAGAGAAGCTTCTGGTTCAGGTTCACCCTCAGGCTCCGCCTCATCGATGCTTGTGCCCACCATCGATTTCAAGCACTTGTCCTACAGGAGCTAGAGACCATGCTTGGAAGTATGTCATACAGGGACAGATGCCTGGATCGATTATTTGCATTCAATGTGACAAGCTACATCATGGAGCCCTAAATCGCCTCAAATACCATCTTGCAGGCATTACTCATCGTGATGCCAAGCCTTGCCTTGGGACCACGAAAGAGATAAAAAGAGAGATGAATGCCCTACTTGCAACTACCAAAGAGAAAAAATTGCAAAGGGAGAGGACAAGGGTAGCCATAGCAGCAAGCATAGCTAGTGATCATGGTCATCAGCAATTAGAATAAGATGAGGAAACATGTCTTGACATTGTGGGCTCTCTTCATGGTCCACGCATCTAAGGCACATCATCCTCCAAGCCCTCCACTTCCTCTACTTCAAGTAGAGTGTCAGCACCTACACCTACACGCACACCACACAGTTTCTTTGTGCCCAGAAACACACCTAGAGCACAACCATCATTAGAAGCTATAGGGTGGAATAGGGATGTGCATGAACATGCCGACATCACATGTGTTGATTTTTGGTATTTCAACAGCATTCCTTTCAATGTGGCAAGTAGTCCTTATTGGGACAATTTGGTTAATGCATTGATAGTTGCAGCATAAGGCTACAAGGCACCTTCCCCCGAAGACTTGAGTGGGAGGTCAATTAATTTAAATTTTATGCTAAGTTATAAGTTAAAAAAAATTATGTTGAATTTTGGGTTAAATTTATGTTCTTTAATCTAAATTAATTTTATGTAGAAGTTAAGCTATTTTTTGTTTAAAAATTAAAATTTTGTACTTGTAGGTTGCTCACAAATGCAACTGAAAGGGTGTAATGTCCCCATTTTGGCCATTAGCTCTTCATTTGGTTTTAGCCTATTTCCAGAAATCCGTAGGCTTGTCTAAGGTAAAATCAGGGTTTCCTTCTTTGGAGGCTTTTTGGCATTTCTCAGAATTTACTATTTTTAGTAAGTTCTAATTTTGGCAGTGGTCCGGTTGGCAGCTCTTTAGTAAGTTTTCCATTTCAGTTGGAGCAGTTGAATATTGTTGAATTTGGCTATTGAGGTGTAAAAGGGAGAAATGAGTTATTTCAAGTTATTAATGTTTTAATTTTAAGTTGATCCCCCCCTTGGCCTAATATGATAACTTGAAGTTGTTTTAAAAGGTGGTCATGAAGGGTGGACGCCTCATGGAGGGAATAATTGATATTTTATATTGTTTTAATATGCCTTGGGTTTTGGACGCCATATTAAGGGAGAATTAAATATTTTGAAAAGTAAAATATTTCAAAAAGGAGCTTTTGGCGTCCCTTTCTTGGAGGAGTTATGAAATTTGAAAAGTCACTTTCAATTCTATAAAAGAGATAGTTTGCTCCAGCATTTATCATCCATTGTTAATTGCTAAAGTTATGCTGTCGAAATGACATTGTGATTATTTCTTCGAAGGATGCTTACCTCCTAGATTCCAATCAATTTCGTGTTTGAGAGACAACACCTAATTGGTTTTTATTGCTGCTTCTCATTCAGATTAATTGTTGAAGATTTTGGAGTTATTCTCAGTTTTGATGTTGCTGATATTGCTACAGCTGAAAGTGTTTTTTATTTACAGCTTTTTGAGCAAATTATATATCATTCTAGGTATGTTTGCAAAGTGTTTCTAGACCCAAGGCGACCCCTTCCACAAGAGATTGGAATTTATTTCCAAGTCTTTGATTTTATATTGCTAAATTGCCCTTCTCAAGAGTCGTACCATTTGGAGAGCATTGGGAATTGTGCCATAAATTAATTGATGGCTTTTGAGGCTGTTTCTTCATCTTGTCATGGGTGCCTATCCTCCAGAGGTTCATTGCACGTTGTTTCATGCCATTCGGAGGTATTTTGGTGAAATTATGAGCATTTAATTGATTCTTATATTGCCGGTTATTCATTTCCGTAATCTCGCATTTTATATCAGACTTGTTAGTTTTGATATAATGCTTCTGGGTTTCAAACTTCATTTTATATCAATATTGCTGCTTGAAAAAGAGTTAGAGGAAATATTTCCAACCATTGATTGCCTGAAGCATTATCTTTCTTATACTGCTTATCTTCATTGTAAAGCGACAGTGTGTACTAATGTTATTTTATTTTGCTTCTAAATTAACAGAAGTTTCTAAAACTTCATACTCCCACTCCATTGAGTGGTTGAGTTTAAATAATCATCTTTCTTTAATTGTAAGTTTCCCCCCACTAAATAAGTGGTTGTGTGGACTGTATTCCCCCCACGTTAATAAGTGGAAGTGAGGATTTAAATGGCTGACTTGCCGCCTTTAATAATGTAATAATCTTACCCACTGAATAAGTGGAGTATCCCCACTGCTTGTGGATGCCTGCATCAGCAGATGAATTGTAATTTCAGTTCAGTTTATTCCTAATGATCCTCTGACCATATGCTATCACCTCGCCCACATTAGGATCTTGGTGAACATTCTTGGTTATTGATTTGCATTTGAGCTAACGCTAATCGGGCGATTGGTTGCCGATTTGCGCCACCTGGGAAAAACTGGCGTAAATTTCAGCGGCACGTAACACCGGAAGAGAAAAAGAAAGAATAGAAAAAATATGGCTGCACCATTCTTTCAAATGGGTGGACAGATGGAAAAACTGCACCATCCTTAATTTTTTGATTGCTTCAAAAGGTGAAGTTTTTTTGAAATCGGTGGATGCTTCCAACAAAGTCAAACATGCAGAAACATTGTCTCTAATTTTGGAGGAAGATGTCATGGAGGTGGGCATAGAAAACGTCATGCAAATCATCATTGACAATGCAACAGCATATGTGGCGGCTAGGAAATTGCTCCAAGACAAACATAGGGCACTTTTTTGGTTACCTTGTGCATCAAATTAGCTTGACCTTCTTTTGGAGGACATAGGAAAACTTGATTGGGTAACACCAATTGTAGATGATGCAAGGAGCATCATAAAATTTGTCTAAATCACCCTTGGGTTCTTAATTTGATGAGAGATCACACCCAAGGGAAAGAGTTGGTAAGATTGAGTGTTACAAGGTTTGCAACTATTTTCCTAATGTTGCAAAGCATTATTGGTTCATTGACTATGTTAGAACAAATGTTTGTGAGTCGAGCATCGTTAGACTCATCTTATGCAAAAAAGCTTGAAGGAGAGAGGGTTGCAAACATAGTCTTTGACCACCCTTTTACTCAAAGAGCTACAGAGATTGTGAAGGTAACTTCAAAACTTTGAATTCAATTTCAAGTTGAATATTTTATTTTATTTTTATTTAAGTTTTTCAATATAAATTTGTAACTTTAATATTTTTATGTTTGTAATATAGGTGTCACAGCCCTTGGTTAGAGTTCTTCGTTTGGCAGATGGGGATCAAAACCCAAATATTTATGAGGCCATGGATAGGGCCAAAAAGGCTATCAGAAATTATTGCATGAGGGACAACTTCAAATTTGATCCCATATGGGAGATTATTGATAGGAGGTGGAACAATCAACTCCACCAACCCATCCATGCAACAGGGTACTTCCTCAACCCTCATTTTTCTACTCAGACACCTTCTCGGATCCTAATGAAGAGGTTACAGAGGGGCTCACAACATGCATTTAGAGGATGACACCCAAGTTGAGGTGAGAGACCTCATTGTCCAAGAATTGGAAAGCTACAGAGAAGGAAGAGGTAGGCTCTTTTCTTCAAACCTAGTTATTCGAGGAAGAACCACTCAAACACCAAGTATAAAATTTTGGAGTCTTTATTTCACACGCATCTTATAATTTGATAAAATATGTTTTGACTTTGCTTTCTAACTCTTCAATATTTTATTTTGTAGTGTCTTGGTGAAACAATTGGGGTGGAAATACCCCAAATCTCCAAAGAATTTCCCACCGCATATTATGCAAAACTTATAGTGCATCCAGCTGTGAGCACAACTGGAGCTTGTTTGAGGCCATTCACATGAAGAAGAGGAACAAATTAGCTCAAAATCACCTCAATGACCTTGTCTTTGTGCAATACAACCTTTGGCTGCACACAAGAAGGGTAGAGGACAAATCACAGGATCCCATTGATTTGGATGAGATAGATCCTTACAATGATTGGACAGGGCAGCATGAGCAGCCTACATTATTTACATTCGAGCCCAGTCTTTAACCCAACTAGTGACTTTACTACTACAGTACCTATCCACATGAAGCTGCCATTGCTACCTGGCAACAACCAGGAAGAATCATTACCTCAGAAAACTAGAAATGCAAGAGGATACTATATAACAACTTTCAGGCTACCATTGCAGCTTGGGATCCTGATTTGTACTCAGATTTGTGAGAATGTGTACTTGAAGAAGGTTATTCAGTAGAATCTTTCTTGAACTTGATGGCATCAACAGAAATCTCAAAGGTGTGTGCAGTAATCTAGGGGACCACACCCTCCACCTAAAAATGCTAGAGAAAGTCTTCATTTGGAAACACAACCAGCAATCCTATCAACAGGCATAGCATTGAGCATATAGAAGAATTTTTTTTCAGTGGCTCTGCTCCTCAATGCTCATAAATGGCCCTCCAGTGCTCTAGGTATCAACCCATCAACCTTGCCATTGATTTCTCCAATCTCTCTAGTCTCAACCACTGTTTCTGGTACTTCAAAAAGCACTGGGATGACAATAGAAGCATTCATTTAAGTCAGCCCCAAATACAGCCCAAGCCAAGAAAAATAGCAAAAATGATACTCTCTAGTTTATGTACCCACCAGATATGAATTGTCTTTTGCCATGTCTATGTTCCAGGTCTTGCTGTTCAGTTTTGTCTGTCTGTATCTCCAGTCACGAAGATCCAGAACAGTATGAATTTTTTAGTTAATCTCCTGGATTGGAATTATGTGACCAAACTTCCAGTTAATTCAGGAATTCTATGCTCTTTCTGGAATCTTGGCTGTTATAAATCCAACATTGACGCTGTTCAATTGAGCCTCAGGCTCTGATATAAGAGGATTTTCCCCTACTACAATATATTATTGTTATTGATAGAAATGAGCACCAAGAACATAGTGCATGGTAGCTAGATGACGGCTATCATTCTTCTCAAATTGCACTATAAGCATACCAAAAGGTACAGAACAAGATATTCTGCTTTCTCGACTTCTGTCTACAAGAAGGTAATCAGACCTTTGGCTTGTATCATTATCATGGGAATTGATCAC
>VDFB02183174.1:0-33973 GCA_007258455.2 Sequoia sempervirens | reverse complement strand
GGGCTGCAAGGATTTTCTTCATACCCATATAGGCCGCCTAAGTACCCAACAGACAGAATAATAATGCTAGAGATAGCTAGACAGTTGCTGGCCTTTGACAAAATCCAGAAGAAAAAGAAGAAAGGAGGGATAGAGTTTCCAATTGTGATGGGCAACTCGGATGAGGTTTGTCCTTCGATACAGGCAGCTAGGGAAGCTGAGAGTGAGCTTCAATTTTATCATTTCTCATATCACACAAGTAGACAACACTATGACCCACACCATAACATCAACTGGGTGTTGTCAGAGGAATTCAAACACAAGGCCACCATTGAGGATTACTGGGCTGATGCAATTGATGAGATTGAAGTGAGGAAGAGAATGTTCTCTCGGTTGCCGATTACTTTGATCAGGGAGTGTGAGGTAGTTCCGGTTCCGGACCAGGTCAATGAGGACATGGATGTTGTTCATCCAGACTATGCAGCTGTTCGGGATACTCCACTTCCGCCTATAGATTGGTCAGAGCCCGAGGTTGCTGATTTGGATACTCTTTCCATCCCGGTTATGACATTCACCAGGGCATGGGTTGATAGACAGGTGAGCAGATTGAAAAGTAGGTCAATTGCCTTGACCTACAACTTAATGGGAGATCACAGGACGCACACCACAGGAAGGAAGAAACAGATCACAAGAGGACCAGAGTCCAGAAAGAAAGAAATAGTTCACCCAGAGCCTCCACGAGTCACAGTGGCAGTACCTTTGGAGACACGCCTCCAAGCATGCCGAGGTGTCTTCGTTTGCCGATCGTAGGGTTACACAAATCGTAATGGAGATACGTATCGATATTCACCACGGAGGAGCCAATTGGGCCGTGAGTGCCACGTACCTCGCCGTGATTGATCACAGAGGATGAGGACCACATCGACCTCAGCTTCAGCAGGAGTTAGAGGCGGCCATGAACGATGGCGATGATGATATAGTGTCAGGTGACACTCAGCCACTTGAGGACGATGAGCCTCGCCAGAATGAAGAAGAAGTGGAACAGGTTAGAGAGTCGAGGCACAGGAGCAGCAGCCCTTCGATATACTATATGAGGTGCCCGATTGGCTTAGAGATAGAATGCGAAGAAGCCCGAGTGAGGAGATTGATCCAGCAGTTGAGATGGAAGAGTTTTTGAACCGGATCAGTGCTCCTCCACCGAAGAAGAAGGCAAGAAAGTTTTCGAAGATCTCCACGGATGAGGATGGCTCTCGTACTCTTCACGTTGCTGTCCCACGAGTCGAGTGTGACCGGAATGAAGCAGCTCCTGAAAACTATGTGGTCACCACTCTTGACTTGGGACGCCCTACTGGTGCACAGATTGTTGAGGAGTGCGATAACTCCTTCCTTGCCCTCAAGGATAGATTATTCAAGAAAGAAGGAAAATATAAGAAGTTGAAACGAGAACACAAGGCGTTAGTTGGATATGTTCAGCAGTTGTCTCGTTCTCGAGGGCAGGATGTACCAGTGATAGAGCCTCCAGCGGATATTCCTAGAGAATCGATCAGCGGCTTAGTAGAGTTGGGGAGGATGGCACAGGAGGCAGACAAATGGGTCACAGGGGTTCGTACGGAGACAGAGAAATTCATGGAGGACCTATCCTTTGCTTTTCAGCAGGCCTCTTCTATTTTGACACGGATGGATGCGGTGGATCATGCTTGGGGTGATGCCTCTATCTATCAGAGTAAGGTGATCCAGCGTCTCGAGGTGTTGAGGCATGTGCCATTGCAGTTGCTGATTGATGGAGGTGTCATTCAGGCGAATGACCGATATGATTTCTCTCGGTGGTATTCTTCGGCTATCACGGGGCGTGGCTTCTTCGATGCAGCACAGGCGGATTCAGCCAGGGTACATAAGGCTATGGCCAACATTATAGATGGAGTTCAGAACACCTTTGAGGCCATATTTGCTAGGCGGCTGAGTCCAGATGAGATAAGTCTTGATAATTTGAGGGGTTTGCTGGTTCCCTTCTTCGCAGATGTTAAGACCTTTGTACAGGATGACTTTGAGAATACTGCTACATTCTCCACTTTGATCCAGAACACGCAGGACTCATTAGCTGCTTGGAGAAAATCTTGTACAAGGCACGAGCACTCAGTCACGGTGTTAGAGTTTCAGTTGGATTGTGTTCCGCCTATTTCAGTTCATGAGGTTGAGGCCGTACTTGGCAGATTTGTTGAGTTGGCAGTCAGAGAGAAGGCTAATGGGAACACACTACTGGACGAGGATCTTCTAGACGACTGAGTATGGAGCATTTATTGCATTTGCTATTTTGGGAGTGAGTGGGAATCTTTGATTCATTTAATGTACCACTCCCTATTCTGGCAGTTTTTAGGGTTAGGGCTGAGGTGGCACGATTCTGGCCACTCTATTAATTGTAACCCTAGCCGTCTTTTGGGACTTGGCTAGCTATAAAAGGGGGAGTCCCCCTCATTTGTAAGGCATTAGAATTAGAAATTAGAGATCAGAGATTAGATCAGAGCTAGAATTGAGATAGAGTTAGAGCTAGATTGTAGAGCATTTTTGCATAATTTGGAGAAGAGAGAAAGTTTTCCCTTTGAAAACTTTTGAAGAGATTGTTGTGTAACACATTTTATGATAATAGATCTTTTCATTGATGATGGAATTCGTCTAGTCATGAAATGCTAGCAAGGTTTCTTCTTCCTTTCGTATCCAAGTAGCTTAGTTCATGCAAAGTAGCTTACTTCGGTGTATGGTGTTTTATTGAGATAGCTTCGCTTTATTCCATACCACTAGCGGCTTGT
Organism: Sequoia sempervirens; assembly: GCA_007258455.2. NCBI lineage: Eukaryota > Viridiplantae > Streptophyta > Pinopsida > Cupressales > Cupressaceae > Sequoia > Sequoia sempervirens. The sequence goes on along the minus strand of VDFB02183174.1, from coordinate 31,190 downwards.
TGATGATAAGTCTGCCTTGCGTGGTCAACTGGACATTATCTTGTGTTTAACTTCGGTTATGGCTTACATACTTATATGCGTTGTTCTGATGGTGTACGTATGTTAGACTGTAACTTGAATACCTTTCGTTATCCCCTTTGAAGATTGCACCGATTTTGCTGAGGCTGTCCGACGGAGGCTAGGCGAAATCTGGTTGAAGTCTATTGAAACGAAGCCCCATATACCCTGCATTTAGAATAGAGTACAAATTTCTTAGGCCCTTTCCCTTTTACTTTCCGCACTTTCTGATTAGTTTTAGGAAAAAGAACCACATTGCCAAATCATACACATGAGAACCCCCTTCAAAATCATACATTAGCTGCTAACTGCAAGAAATCTGGACAATTGTGTAAGTCCCCTCGTACGAACACAGCAATACACATCAACCAAACTGGGTCTATTCGCACTTAAGGAACCTTGGAGTTGAACATGCGAACTTTCTCGCAATCTTAGCGCATGGAATACTTTGATCAAGAGAGGACGGAGTAGCCCCAAAACTATTTTGTTCTGCCCGTTTGGTATGGTCACAAAAACCGCATCAACACCACTCCTTTGAGTTCTATAAATAAGAGCCTTGGGCTCATTGTTTGTTTAACTTTTACTTGCTATGCAAAATTGCTACGCCATTGTTGCCAACAGCTTTGAAAGCGGATATTTGTTCACTCTTGGATGAGAGTTCATTGGTCGATTGTAATTGTGCATGATTTCGCGCCTTTGCTTTCCCAACCTTTGTAATTCGTTGATGAAGCTTTGAAGGAGAATATCAGAAGGCGCTTGCATTTTGGTCAATCTTTTTGAGTTGTGTCCACATCTTGTGTTTAAATAGCTCGTTGTTTCATTTCCCTCCTCGGATAGGAGTCCCTCCTCGTTGGACATTTGTTATTGACAAGTTGTCGTTTGTTGTTGTTTAATGTATTGACTTTCAAGCTATACTTTGGATAGGAGTCCCTCCTCCTTAGCAAGCTCGCTGGCCAAGGCATCGTAAATTTGTTGTTTCTCGTAAACTATTTCCTAGACCATACCTCGGATAGGAGTCCCTCCTCCCAGATCTAGTTTACCGTATAGAGTGTTTGCTTGTACCAACCTTATCTTGGTGTATACCCGAGAGTTCAGAGCCTCGGTCATATTCTTAGGAGACGGCGAATTCAGGTGATCCAACCAATCCATTCCCGCTCCTTTACCCTCATGCTCTGTTTATCTTGAAGGTATTGGATAGATAAAAGCTAGATTAGTCGTAGTTGAGATCTGCAGAAACCAGAGAAAGAGCTTAGCTACGATGCATTGTGTTTGTGCACCCTTGTGTCCTGCCGCTGAAGCATAAAATGATAGGAACTTTAGTTTACATTTCCCTTCCTTACGCATTGCTCCCAGCAGAGAGGGACTTCTCTTTAAATAAGGAAGAAGTGTTGCAAAACATTTGAAATAGCTGAATGTTTACAATCAGCACTCCAGAGGTGCTAATTTAAACGCCAACAGGGTTGAAGAAAAGATGGTTCATCGAGGGCTTGATTTCGTCATTAAGAAAGAAAATGAAAGTCGTACCTCCTTCGTCGTACGCCGAAGCATACAATTGGGCAATGGACATAGAAAATGAAAATAAAACATCCTCCCAAGGGAAAAAGAAGACGAACGATGAGGAGAGTTCAGACGACAGCGACAGTGAATCCAAGACCGTACAATCACTCAGAAGAGATGTAACGCTTGAAAGATGTTGTAATGTCCCTTACCTAGCCTTCCTCTTGTATTTGCTTGGTTTACCTAGAATTCGATTGTTGATTAGGTTTAGGGTTTCTTCTTTCCAAAAAGGAATGTGTTTCTCTAATGAAATAATCCTAGATTGAAATCTGCATTCACCAATTTAATAACATTTCCACATACACATATATGTTAGCAATAATATCTAGATATCCAAAATATATTCATAAACATAAATCAATTAATGAAGACATAAGAGGAGTGCCATAGGTGGATCCGCTCTGAAGCCCTCATGTAAACTCAAGAGGTTGTCCATCACAATCCTTCTTGCCTAGGGGCTTAGTACCTGCATACTCCACTCATGGAAACACCTCGGAAGACACTCGTCCTATCAGGGGAGAGGAACCATAGAGTCCAAGTGGCCTAAGGCCTACCACCTTCTCTTGCCCAATCCCGTATCTTGGGCCTAAGGGGCAGAGACTTAGGTGGGATCCCCATCTTTCTATAACCCAATCCCTAGTCAAGGGCCTAAGGGGCTGCAAAGCCCAATCCCTTGTTATGGGCCTAAGGGGCTGCAAAGCCCAATCCCTTGTCTAGGGCCTAAGGGGCTGAAAGTGGGGTTTTTAGGCAATCCACTTCACCCATATTCCATCCATCCTAATAGGTTTACAGGCACATAGTAGACAATCTTTAAACAATCAGATATATTTGCCTTCATCCAAGATTTATTTCATGCCCATAATCAAATATATTTTCATTTACCAATGGTTCTTTAAGTTCATCATTTCCTATGATAATTCTCATTATGCTAAGATTAAAGTAAGTCACTATATCAATAATCAAATTAACAATATCTAGTTCTTATATTTAGAAAATGCTAACTATTATTGCTAAGTGAATACATCACTTGAATTGTTGTGTCTTCCCATGATTCTTAATTTCTTAGTCGCCTTCCTTCAATCTTACATTTGATTGATCATAAATATTAATCTATCCATTTTTATATTATGATTGTAATTACTTATAAGGCTCAATAATTGCTGCAAGCATCATTATTGCAATGATCGTGTATATATATAATTATTTCTAATTAATTTTAATCTTCCAATAATCACTTACTATATATATATATATATATATATGTAAAACTTACTTCTCCAAATATATTCTTGTCAATAACACTTAATCAAATAAATCTCCCATAGTTTATTTCATTTCCAATCTGTTGCTTTATGCAGATTTCTAATTGATTCCTTTTTTATTTCTGATTCTTACATTCAATGTCTTTTTATATCTATGTTAAAGGATACATCTTGTCAAGAGTGATGTCTTTTGACCACTTTTATTTATTTATTTATTTTATTTTTTTCAAACTGTTGTTTTTATAATTAATCTTTTTTTTTTTTTCACTAATAATCACTGCATTACATCTTCAATAAATAAATATTATTTCTTAATATTTATTCTTAAACTAGTGGTTTTATATGTATTATAATATTTATGACTATAATTATAATAATATTTTATTAATATTATTTTGTAATATTTTTTTCTTGTGAAATCTCTATTATTATGATATTTATAATGCACTAATATTAATTGTCTCGTTTATTATAATAAATGTATTATAATTATAATATTCTTGATAATAATATTTAGATTGCCATTACATTTTTGATATTTATTTATCTTGTTATTTATATTTGACACTAAAATGTGTTTTGTGATTATGATTTATTTATTGATTTGCATTTTCATGTGTTACAATTTTGGGACATGATAGATGTTCACTAAACCATATATGTTACCAAAAACTCATCACACTTCAAGTAAAGTAAAAGTAAATGATGCATAGAACAAGAGCTTCCCATAAGAGCTCAAGAGCAAAAGTATTAATAAATTTCATTTCATGTATCCAAAAGAAGTACATTGCATCTACATCAAGGATCTTTACATCGATTCATATGTATATGACAATAGCATGTCAATGAGTTTCCATAAATTCATTCATATTCAAATTACGTCAATAACTTTCAATCAATACATCTGTTTCAATGTTACATCAAAATCTTTCATTCAATACATCTATTTCAATGTTACAATAATGAATGTTAAATAAAGTTATTTTTACAAGTGGGCTATACAAGCCTTTCAAAAATAATACATGAATACATCTATAGCATAAGAAACTCTGAATGTCAACCGTTGTGACACCATTAGTCTTCTTGCAAGTTGGGGCCAAGAGTGTGATTAAGGCGCCTTTTCCGCCCAACCACGAAGTACAAGAATTCCCCGGGTTTCTTCCTAACTTGAAGAAATCCCCGACCTTGCACGAAGAGTCTAACGACATGAAACAACAAAGTAGGAGGGAACTCTCGGTGCAAGCCTGATGCCTATATGCATTCTTAACATGAGAATAACATATTTCTTGCAAACAGGAGGTGGCAGAGACCTACATACATTTATTTCTAGGATTTTATTTCCATCTATTTCAATGGTACATGTGCTTGGCCAAGCATAAATAAAGATAAATGATAGTTTTAGAAAAGATAAAACTACCGTTTCTGTGAATCCACCTTCGACATCCTATCCCGGAAGTTTCTCAAAGAACTATAAATAATGCATTTTCCCATCTATAGTTTTCATTCAATTTTAGGCATTTCTACTACATAGAAATCCATCAAATTCAATGTACACACAAAGATTCCCAAATAGCTTTTCATAAACACACTTAGTTTAAGAGAAATTCACCTTACAATTAATTTTGGAAAAATCACTAAACAAGCCAAATTCATTCTTTTGAAAAGAGCATATATAAACTCACAAGTTCTAGTTTCTATTTAAGTAATTTGATCAAGGAAGAAATTTATATAAGTTCAGAAAAGATCTACTCAAATCAACCTTATAAGTATGGGGTAAAATCATAGGTTACAGATTACTTTCCTATTTAATAGGAGTATACCTACACTTTTATGAAAAAGAATAATAAGTTAAATTTTAAAAAAGAGATTTCACTCACTTTTATTCAAAGTTACATATTTCAGGTTGGCAACTAGTCAGTCTCCCAGTGAAGATAATATTAATAATATCATCTAGTTTAAAATGCCATAATGTATATATATATTTCATGTTTTATATTTAGAAAATTCACTAGTTCATAAATACATTTTCTGTAGAATACATTTGCAAACTAAATAAAATATCCATCTTCAGCTCTATATAAAGTCTTATATATATATCATTAAATTTTACAATGATGAATTATCAATACATACATTACACCAAAGTTCAAAAATAAAATCAATTTTAAAAACAGGCAAATATAAAAATCCAGATTTATATATGTATATATATATATTTCTTGCTGTATACAAGAGTCATATATATATATATATATGGGTGTATTTACATGCATATATATATATATTTTACATTCATATAAGTTTTCAGATATAAAAGTTTATTGCCCAGATTTGTATATTTGTTTATTATCTATATATATATATATATATACATACATAATATATTTATATATGAGTATATTACATACACACACACATATATATATACCCAATGTTGTGTTTACAGAGAAACATCTATGATAATGTGCAAAATTTTACTAAGTTTAATTGTCAAACGGAAGGAAAGGAATACAGTTTGTAGGTTGTGGGGTCTTACGCCTCTCCCCAAGGGGATGGCGCTGCCTGTGAGGGGGCAGCACCACCTCCACAGGCCATGGCCTGTCGAGGGCGCTGTCTCCTCTCACAGTGCAGCCCCTCCTTCTCGGGGCATGGCTGGGGTTAGTCCCTCCCCCACATAATTTCCTGTATCTTTTAAAACAAAAACTTCATCTTTTAAATACAACACTTCAGTGAATGCATTCTGACGATTCTGTATTTCTATAAACTTTCAAAGTTGATATATATATATATATATATATTCATATGCATCTACAGGCAAGTATATATATATATATATTTATAGTTTTAGTTCTGAATATATGTATAAAGATTTCATAATCTGGAGCAGGATTAAGGACATAGATTCACTAAAGAAAGAATCCCCACACTAGTAACGAAATAATCATTACAGAGAAGTTGTGCAATTTTTTCAAATGCATACACTTACAAAAGAATCGGAAAATCTCCACAAATTTCACAGCTTTGCAAACACTTGGAATTCAATCGTTTAGCTATTCTAATACATTTCAAACATTTGAGATTTAATACATAGTAAAAGAATTAGAAACCTGGATATTTCGCTTCCAGTTGCAATTGCTTTTCCAATCAATTCTTCTCTCTTTGTTTCTTTTGGAACTTGATTTCTGAAAAAAACTTTTTCTTCTCCTCTCCTTTTTCTGTTACTTTACTAACCGTGATTTCGTACTAATTCAAAATCCTTTTGAAACTTTTTGATAAAATAAGCATTTACTTGGCAGCCATTAGAGCTAAATTGCAGAGCATATTTTCAAGAAGATTATCAAGAACCGTTATCCCTCCTCGAGAATTCTTGTTCTTATAAAAAATTTCTTTTTCCTCTTTCTAAAGCTAATCTTGAAAAATAAGAGATTTTTAAAATAAAAATAAGATATAACTTATCTTTTTTCCATTTCCCGTGCTCAGATGAAAAATATAAAATAATATTCAATTTAGTTGCAAATAAATCCCCTTTTCGTAATTGTTTACCTAAAACTAATTCTAATTTTACAATGTAAATATTTATCCAATAAATATCGTCTAACTATAAGTTAATTTATTAACTCAAAAATCAACACAAGTTAAAATAAGGATAACATTCTCACTCAAATTTTATCATACATAGCCATTTAAAACAAAATCTATAATTAAATTATAATTATAATTAATTCTTTTATTTTATCACGCTTATATTTCACTATTTATTTAATTTGACTAAGCATTAATTATTTTGCAAATAATCAAAACAATCAAACTAAAATTGTCATTCCTAAATGCAATCTACATGAATCTAAGTGCTCGTGTGTGATCGAGAGGACATCCTGCTTTATCCTGTCAAGAAGTTAACCTCCTCTCCTTAATCACACCCTTGGTTTTCAACCACCTGCATCTCAAGTGCACTCAGGCACACAACAATAAACTGAATTACTATCCCATAAATATATAAATCAAAACAATATAATACATTAATTCAAATATTTCTATTCTATTTTGCTTCATTTTCAAAGTAGAACACATTCAATACTATTCAACTTTTCATAATTTAAGCAAACACTTTTATATTTCACCACACCAAAACAACATAGTATTCATTATTACTCTACCACACACATCAGATCATATAACAAATCCACACAAAACCAAAAGCAAATAGCATCAGAGTTCGATACGTGACAAGAGATATGATGCGAATGATGAAAGAATTGAAGACTGACAAAGAGAGTGCGAGTGAAGCACAAGAACTATGGTGTACAGAGTGCAATGGGGAAGGTCACACAAAAGCGAACTGTCCAAAGAAGATGTTCTGTGATATCTTCCAAGTTATGGGACATTTCATCAAGGAATGCCCATACAATTTGAAAGCAAGGCGTACACAAGTACTCTTCACTCAAGGAGAGTTGTCAACACCACTGAACACACCATTGAAGCCCCAATACAATAGCAATGCATCCCCTGGAGGTTACCGAAGCAATAGAAGTCTGAGGAATATGATACAGCACGATGCAAAAGGAAGGCCCATGATCCAATGCAGGAAGTGCAATGAATGGGGCCACTTTGCCAGGGATTGCCAGAACGGTCAAGGTTCGGGAGGGAGATTGTGTAAGTGGTGTGGACTACGTGATCATGAAGATAACGAATGCCCTAAGCAAAAGGTTATCCACATGCTGGAATTAGAAGAACAAGAGGTACTGGCGATCACTAGAGCACAAGCAAAAAAGGCCACGCACCCAGATCCATGTACGGAGAAACAAATGATGAAGGAAGCAAAAATTGAAGTGAAATTGGCGATGGCGAAGGAAAACAAAGTACCTTTGGAGAAGCCGGGAACCTCTCGGCTGTTGGAGGCAGAAACCAACATCGTACGACAGGTACTGCAGACCACCATACCGATCAAAGTAAATGACCTCTAGACTATGTTGTAGTTGGGACTAGCAATCACAAACATCGTTGTGGATGGCAAGCAACCGCGATTGGAGGACCGAAGGCAAGAATTGGTACCAGAACTGCCACCATACAGTGAACAAACAATCGAACTAGTATTTCTCACGACGAACATTGGGAAGATGCCAACGGATGTGCATATGGAGATCAAAGGGAATATCTTGACAAATACTATCATCAATGGAGGATCGGGAGTCAACGTACTACCCGAAGATGCATGGAAGAGTCTCGGGAAGCCTACATTTTGGCCGCCGACATCCAATTGGTTGGCACTGATCAACATGGTATCAAACCGTTGGGAACGTTGATGGCGTAGAAGGTGACAATTGGGACACAACACTTTTTGCTAAATTTTGTCGTCATCCCATTACAGAGGAAAGTGCACGATTCACTACTTGGGAGAGGATGGCTGATAGCCGTGAAGGCAAATCATAATTGGAAGAGGAACATACTTTTGATCAAGAACAATGTGCGGAAGTACGTCATTGACTTGAAGAACCAAGTCGTGAGCGAAGAATTGGCTTCCTCCAGATCAGAATCGGATGGAGGTGAGTCGGATGTGGATGAAAGAAGGAAAGCTATGGAACCGAACACCGAAGGCCTACTTGAACTCGAGAGTTGTTCAGAGGACGAGACAAGCTCGCTAAATGGCTTGTTTCATTGGCAGATGGAACATTATGAAGTGTTCCATCGAGAGTGTAAGATGCTACAGATCGGAGAAATCCAGAAAGGAGAAGAGGAGGGCACATCTAGCCACTTCCGGTCGAGTACGGAGAGTACAAAGAAAGAATACCAGAACCGGATATGCTAGCTCAAAAGTCCGAACAAGTATGTGATGAAAAAATTGTGTTGGAGCCAAAAAATGAAAAAATAGCAAAGGAGAAAATAATGGAGAAAAAAAAAGAGAAAAAATTGAGGAAAAATTGGAAGTTGGAAGAAATGACTAGGAGGAGGGAGATGATAAAAAAAAGCAAAAAATTGTGAGAGAAAAATGAGACGGAGAGGAGAGAAAACAAATACGGAGAGGAAAGAGAAAGTGGGAAAAATGATAAAGGGGAGATAAAAGTTGGAAAAAGAAAAATTGAAAAGAAGAAAAGAAAAAATTGAATATTACAAAAGTAATGAAGTGGGAAAAAGTAGAAAAAATTAAAAAATTGGAGAAGTGGATAAATAAAAGAAATAAGAGCAGGTTTAAAAAATTAAAAGGAGACAAAGGAAAAAACGTTAAGAAATTCAAAAAATTGAGAAGGCAAGGAATAAAAGTGAAAAAAATGATAGAATGGAAATGCATATTGACTAAGTCACACAAAACATCAGGAAGGAAATCACACGACAAGAGTGTTATTAAGCATACCGTACACAGTATAGTCAAACTAAGAAAGGAGAAAGGAAATAAAATCAAACACGACAAAACTCCAAGAGCCAATTCAGCTGTACGAAGTGAGGAAGGGTGAGGTGTAGAAAGGAAGTCCGTACGCCATATGCAAAGAGCCGTACGAGCCCAGGGAAAAGATACTGTACGAAAATTTCACTTGAAGGTCGTACGATCTGGCAAAAAGTCCGTACGTGGTGAGAAGAAGCGCCGTAGTTAGGAAGAAATCGTCGTATAAGGAGTTCACTGGACCGTACGAAGTAAAGGAAAGTTTAGTGCCGTACGAGTAAAGGAGGTGGGAGTTGTATGCAGAAGGCAGGAGAAAATCGTACGCCAAGATCAAGACGTCGTATGGTTGGAAGAGAGGGAGGCCATACGGTGGAGAGAGAGGAAGCAGGCCGTATGGGTCAAGAAATTAAAGAACGCACGAGTCATCCACTTCAAGAAGGCCGTACGGTGGCAAGCTAGAAGCGTTCAAATCCCATACCAAGGAACAATCTTGAGAAGGCCATACACAAATATCATGTGAAGGCCGTACGACTCGGCAAAAGTAAAAACCCCGTACGCCCAAATTGGAAGGAGACCGTAGGCATCAAAACAAGAAACACTATACCAAGCCAGAAAAAACACCATAAGGAGGCCGTATGGATTAAGGAGGTCATACGTATCAAGGAGAAAGCCGTATGTACCAAGCAAATAAAGACCGTACAAAGTATCGAAGTTTGTAAAAGGCAGGCCGTACCAAGCATCAACTGAGAGAAAGTAAAGTCGAAGAAAAACAATGCAAAATCTGTATTTTTCAGCTTTGTTAGCACTATTCGAAACCTGTGGAAAAATCATGAAAATGAGGCACGTGATGTAGTTTCAAGTGGTTTCAGAAGTGTTAAATTGGTCTTGGTGGTGGGGGCGCTGCCCCTCGACCCTGAAATATGCCCCTTAATTTTTTCTCAATGTTTTCACAAACATACTAGTATCAAACCACTGATTAGGGTTAGCTTCAAATGCAAATCAGCATGGAAAGTAACTCTAACCAAGAATGCGCCCTAAAACCACTTAAGGAAGAGGGGCGGGCATATGGTCAGAGGATCCCTAGGATCTAAACTCAGAACTGAAATTGAATACAACTGGAAATGGAAGATAAAACTCAACGCCAAGAATGTGCACTCAAGATCCCTTTGAAGGCGAGGTGCTAACATATGGCGGAGTACTTATTACAAAATTGAAAGAACTTAGGCAGTGAACCAACTATGGAGATTTCCACTCAACCACTAGTTCAGTGGGGGGAAAGGAATTATAAAACAAACTAATTCATCCGCTGTGGCGGGCATCCACTCATAAGTGGGAATTCACCACTTTTCAATGGGTACAATGAAAGTTACAAAGTTTATTCTCCACATTGGCGGTAAACCATCCAGGGGTTAAAGTATTTGCATTAGAAATCACAAGTAATTGCAATAATAATAATGGTTGGATTAGTACTACTAATTCTCAACCTTACAATTGAAAGAATCTGCAAATTACAAGTGTTACTGTTGTGACCTTTTCACACATTGCCCCATCCAAGATGGGAACCCCTAATTTTTTTGCCCCATTCTCGTCTTTTTGGCTTTGGTTTTCTCTCTCTCTCTCTCTCTCTCTGTCGGTCCCTTTTCTATCTACCTTTCCGGGGACGTTCCTGTCTGTGAGTTTAAGCGTGAATTCGGCTAAGTTTGAAAATTAGGGTTTGAGTCTTCTTGGTCAGTTTAAGGTTGAATAAAGTGAATGAATTGAAAATTGAATTTAACAGTATTGTTAGCATGTTTTCAGCAGACTTTCAGCAAAATTTCTTTAGATTCCGAGGTACTTACTATTTTTAGTAAGTGTGAAATTCAAGGCAATTTGTCAGCTATTTTGAGATTCTGACAGTCATACGGTATTCAGAGCACATCAGACTGCTCGCATGCAAAATTTGAGCGAAAACAGATAACTTACTATTTTTAGCAGTCTAGCTTCCGGGACAAATTTCAGGGTTTAGATGCAGAGATTTTCTTTGCATGTTGGCATATTCCTTCTGGGTTTTTCGAGACCTTCGCGACGATATAACATGCAAAACGAGACGACCACTTTCAGAATTCAGCCTTCCGAGGCTATTTTTAGGGTTTGCATGTCAGGGTTTCTTTTGCATGTCGGATGATTCCTGATGGGTTTTTCGAGAGCTTCGCGATGGTGTGACATGCAAACGAAGATTCTCACCAAGAAGGAACTGCTATTTTTTGTGTGTCCTGCAGTCGCTTCCAGAATTCAGAATCAATGGTCGATCGCACGCCACGAAACGAAGAGAAACAGAGATCATTTGATGCGCATGCGCAGCGAATTAGGGTTTCCAGATTTGGAGCCTAAAAATAGCGTAAAAAGTCAAAAATTTTGAAAACCGGTGTAAACCACGCTTGATCAGCATCCTTCAGCTTCTGCTGGTGAAATTTCGAGTCAAACGGAGCACTTACTATTTATAGTAAGTCAATTTGGAAGCCCGGCTAAAATAGTAAATCAACTGCATGCGTCGATGTTGACAGAGAAGTCACGTGGTGAGGAGCACCTCATTCAAATTTCAGGTCAATCGGAGCAGTGGAGCTATCAGAAACAAGAGCTTACTATTTATAGTAAACCACCTCCGGAAACAGGCTAAAAATAGCAGGGTGACTAAAAGTGGCAGTGTTGACAGGGCAACAAGGTTATGAGGATGCTACGTTTGAAATTTCAAGTCATTCCGGGCTTCAGAGATACGAAATTGAGAGGACTTACTATAAATAGCAGGGCATGAAATACTGGCGAAAAATGATGAAAAAGTTTTAAGTCTGGAACTTCAATCTTGCAGCTATGGCAAAATGCGCCCAGCTAGTGAGAAGGCATGAAAATTTTCTAAGAGTCAAGCTCGTCCTTCTCCAGGGGAAAAATGCGCCCAAGGCACAAGTGGTCAAAGAAAGTCAATGATTTCTATCCTGAAGGCATAGTAAAATGTGCCCAAGTTGAGAGAGTTGATGGCAAAATTTTCTAAGTCTGGAGTTCATCCTCCACCACCCCCTAAATGCGCCATCCTTCATGCAAGTTCAAATGCGCCCAGCAAGCAAGAAGGTCAAAAGGTCAACAAAGTTTATCCTCCTCACATGCTGAAATGCGCCCACCTCATAAGAAAGTCAAGGAAAATTGCTAAGTATGAAATCCACCCTCCTCAAAGGGCAAAATGGGCCCAAGTTTCAAGAGGGTCAAAGCAAAGTGAACGAGCTCATCCTCCTCAAGGGGTGAAATGCGCCCAAATCATGCCATGTGAGGACAAAAATGAGAAGCTGAAAAGTCACAAGGGAAGGTGTTAGAAAGTTATCCTTCTCTACATAAGGAATGCACCCATATTTGAAAAGGAGTCAACAAGTCAAAGGCTAGGCGTGGGAAATGTCATCTTTCATGCATGCCAATATGCGCCAAGTAAAGGATAAGTCTTGAGAGTGTGAAAGGTAAAGTCTTGAGGTGGGGCGTGGTAAATAAGATAAAGTGTTGAGGGTAAAATGATTAATGCTAGGCGTTGGAAAATATTCTCCATGGCAAGTGATATGTGCCTAGGATAAGTGAGGTGATATCCTCTTCAAGTGAGAAGTGCGCCTAGATTTGAAATTGATATTGCTAAGTGGTGAAGTGATAAGTGAAGGCGTTGGAGTTTTCTTCCACATGTGCTAAATGCGCTAGGCTATGAGATGAAGTGAATATAAACTTGCTAGGCGTTGAAAATGCAATATGTTGAAAATATTTCCCAAGGCGTGATTCTCTTTCCTCAGTGTGCTATAAAATATAAGATGAGTGATGGGAATTTTTCTAAGGCATTGGAGCTTCAAAAATATTTTTCAAATGTGAAGTAAAATGCAAAGTGGTGTTAGAGAATAAAATGTGCTAGGTGCCTTCATGAAAAATTTTCTAAGTGAAGTTGATATTGATCGAGTTGGATATAAAATTTTCTAAGGCAAAATTTTCGAAGTGATTCAAAAATTTTCTAAGGCACAAATATTTTCTCCCTTAGAAAAATGCCTAAGTCTGGAGAGGTGATGGAATTTTCTTGAAACATGAGCAGAGTTGCCACAGGTGAAGTCAGTGACTGCCAGCTTCACGGGGTTGATAAAAGTTTTCAAGTCAGAGTAAAGAAATATGCTCCAGGGTGAAGAAATGAAATAAATTTGATGAAAGAATATTTTCTAAGGTTCCAAAATTCAAGAAAATTAAATGAACCCGTTCGTTGGGGACCCATGGATTCGAAGCGTTCTGGAGAAAATTCTCTTCTGGGTATTGAAGATTATCAATGAGGAATGGATTTTAAGATCTTCCACAGCTTGCCGATGATCCCGAGGTAAAGATTTTAAATGGGCACCAGGTTGATGAATTTCCTAAGGGAAATTTTAAAATTTTCTAAGGCAAATGTGAAGAAAACGTGTTTTCAAGGTGAAATCCTCCAGACGATGAATTTGAAAGAAACTGCCTAGGTGAATTTGCTCAAGTTCTTCGTGGGACTAATCTTCCAGAGTCCGAGAAGAACAAAATTGAGTATCAGAACTCCAGTTAGTGAAATGAATTTCTCAAAGATGATACGCCCTTGAGGAAGATGGATTGAAAATTTGGCTAAGGCATGAAGAATTTGAACGTGAAGGCGATAAACGCATGAAAATCCTGGTAAGTGAGTTAAGTTTACATTATGAAGTGTTCTAATGCTTTTCTCCTCGCTTGTTTTGCAGGAGGAATGTCGAGGCCAGAGCACGATGTCTGGAAGTGGTGAAGCACGATGATAGCACAACCTTCGAATGAAGATAAAGTTACAAGTTTCAATCTCGAAGGAGAAAAATTTGCAAGAGAATGGCTAAGTGTTGAAGAAACATTTTCAAGGCTCAAGATGAAAAGAAGATGAAAACCCTCAAGTGGAAGAAGTCAAAGAACAACGCCAAGAGAGAAGATCAAGGATAATGTGAACGCGTCTACAAATGGAATCTTCTAGAAGGATGATGGTGGACATTATGGCGCATTTATTACCCCACTCTCCTTTGTGGCGGTTTTTAGGGCAAATATTGTTTAGGGTTGAGGTGGCACGGTTCTGGCCACTCTATTGATTGTAACCCTAGCCGTCTTTTGGGACTTGGCTAGCTATATAAAGGGGGAGTCCCCCTCATTTGTAATTCATTAGACATTAAAAATTAGAAGCAGAGCTTAGAGGAGTAGAGAGAAGTTGATAGAGTAGAGAGTAAAGTAGTGTAGATTGAAAAGGAAGGAAAGTCTTCCCCTTTGGATACTTTGTAAGAAGTTGTCATGTATGCTTTCATAATAAAAGAATTTTCATTGATGGTGAATTCTTCTTTGTTGTGAATAGTTGTTGAGGTTTTTTCGTCCTTCCAATTCACGTAGTATCTTGAAGTAGCTTAAAGTAAAGTAGTTTTCACTTTCATGCAAGTAGATGTTAGTTGTGGACTTGTGTTTATTGAGGCAACTTCATTTTTATCCATACCACTAGCGGCTTGTTGACGGCAGGTTTGCCTTGTGTGGTCAACTAGAAAACTTTACAAACTTAACTTCGATTGTGATTCATGTGTTTGTATGCGTCGTTCTGATGGTGCTTACATGTTGAGTTATAATTTGAAAACCTCTTGTCACTCCCTTGAAGATTGCACCGACTTTGTGTAAGTTGTCCAACGTGAGGCTGAGCAGGGTCTGGTCAAAGTCTGTCGAGATTGATCCCACATCCCATACTTAGATAGAAGATAAACTTCTTAGGCCCTACACCCTTTTAAATTCAGTTCATTTCCGGTTAGAATTAGGAAACTTGCGCTCACCTGCCAAATCATTTGAATCACACGAAAGCCCTTAGTCTACTGTTTGTTGTTAGCTGTCGAACAATTGTGTAAGTCCCCTTGAAATACCAGCAATATCACATCGAGCCAAACTGAGCCTATTCGCACTTAAGGAACCTTGGAGTTGAAAGCATGATCTTACTCGCAATCTTAGCATGCTGAATACTTTGTTCAAGAGAGGATAGAGCATCCGTTGGGAGACTTTATTCTGTGTTGGTGCGGTCTCAAAAACCACATCAACAGTTACAACAATAGAATGAATGCAAATATAAGAAGGATGATTATAGCAATGTTTAAAACTCCCAAGGATTGAAAATGAAGCCAAAATCTGAACTTAATGAGGTCTGATAACAAAAACCAGCAGACTGAAACTGTGAACCAACAAGCTGGAAATCAAAGAAATGCTCATAACTTCATGAAATTACCTCCAAATTGTTTGAAACTTATTGCAATGGCTTTCTGGAAGATTGGCGCCTCAAAACAATGACTAAATTGCAACCATAACTTGAGTATTAATTAAGCACAAATTCCAAGAAGACCCCAGCATGGTACAACCTTCCTAGAGGGCGATTTGCTTAGATAAAATCAGCAACTCCACAATAAATTCTGATAATGCACCCAAAGGGGTGCCTCTAGCATTCTAATTGAAGGAGTCAATACCCATTTGCAAATAAAAATCTCCCTTAAAGCTGTATACAAAATTGCCTTTCAGCCTAGTGTAAACCAGCAATGTCACAATGCTCACTAACTCTACAAAACTCCACCAAATGACTTGAAACAGATTGCTAAAGCTTTTAAGGGGAATGGTGCCCAAGTTCCAACCTTGAAACCTGTTGATGTGATTTTTGTGACCGCACCAATCAGCAGAACAAAGTAATCCAAAGGCTACTCCATTCTCTCTTGATCAAAGTATTCCGTGCGCTAAGATTGCAAGAAAGATTGCACGTTCAACTCCAAGGTTCCGAAATGCTTTGGAATACCCTCAGTTGGTTCGTTGTGATATGTTGTTTTTACGAGGGGACTTACACAATTGTACTTAAGGTTTGCAGTTGACAACAAATGGATGATCGAAAGGGAATTTTGTGCGAATGATTTGGCGTTGAGGTATGAATTTTCCTAAAACTAACTAGAAATATGCTGAATGTATATGAGTATAGGGATAAGAAAATCTAAATTCTATCTAAGGACGGGACGTGGAATCAATTTCGGTAGACTTCAACCAAACTCTGCTCCACCTCACGTTGGACAGCTTACACAAAGTTGGTGCAATCTTCAAGGGGATAGCAAAGAATTTTCAAGTTAGAATCCAACATCAAGATACCGTCAAGATGACGCATACCAAGATGTAAATTATAATTGAAGTTAGGCTCATAAAATGCTCCAGTTGACCACACAAGGCAAACCTGCCGTCAGCAAGCTGCTAGTGGTATGGATGAAAACGAAGTTGCCTCGATCAATACCTCAAATCCATAGCTAAAATCTACTTGCATGAAATGAAAATTGCGCTACTTTAAGCTACTTTACGCTACTTGAAGTGGAAGGGATGAAGAAACCTTGCTAGCTATCCATAACAAAGACGAATTTCACCATCAATCAAAAGATTTTTTATTATGAAAGTTTTACACAACAATCTCTTACAAAAGTTTTCAAAGGAAAACTTTCCTTCTCCTCCAAACTATGCTAAGCTATCAAACTATCTCTCAGCTCTAACAAAATGTCTACTCTCTACTGTCTAATGATCTAATAATCTAATGATGTACAAATGAGGGGGACTCCCCCTTTTATAGATAGCCCAGTCCAATGGACGACTCAAATTACAATCAAATGAATGGCTCAGATTAAGCCACCTCAACCTTAACCCTAAAAACCGCTAGAATGGGGAGTGGTACAATAAATGAATCAAAGATTCCCACTCACTCCCAAAATAGTAAAGGCAATTAATGCCCACAATCTGTCTTCCAGAAGGTCATCATCCAGAAGTGCTTTACCGTTCTCCTTCTCCCTGGCTACAAACTCAATGAACCTAGCAAGCACAGCCTCAACCTCTTGAACCGAGATAGGTGGAATATGATCAAGCTGAAATTCCAACACCGTGACTGACTGTCCCTGCCGTGTGCAAGATTTTCTCCAAGCGGCTAAGGCATCCTGCGTACTCTGAATCAAGTTGGAGAAAGTTGAAATGTTTTCAAAGTCATCATGTACAAAAGTCTTCACCTCTGAAAAGAAAGGCGTCAGCCTACCCCTCAAATTATTAGTAGTCACCTCATCAAGATTCAGCCGTCTAGCAAAGATTGCCTCCAAGGTGTTCAAGACTCCATCAATGATATTTGTCATAGCCTTCCTGACTCTAGTTGAATCCACCTAAGCTGCATCAAAGAATCCACGCCCTGTGACTGCTGAAGAGTACCATCCAGCAAAATTGTACCTATCACCCTCTTGAATAACTCCTCCATCAATCAACATCTGCGAAGGAGTATGCATCAATGCCTACAGACACTGAATAACTTTTCTCTGATAGACAAAAGCATCACCCCAAGCCTGATCAACTGCCTCCACACGTGCCATAATGCTGGAAGCTTGCTGATAAGCACGAGCAAGGTCTTCCATGAACTTCTTTGTCTCAGCATGAACACCTGTAACCCATTTGTTTGCCTCCTGTGCCATCTTCCTTAAATCCTTCAAGCCGCTAACTGATTCTCTAGGTAACTCGCTTAGAACCTCTATGGCCGGAATATCCTGCCCACAAGGACGAGACAAGTGCTGCATGTATCCTATCAATGTCTTATGCTCTTTTTTCAACTTCTTATACTTGCCTTCAGTCCTGAACAATCTATCCTTAAGCGCCTGATAGGAGTTATCACACTCCTCAACAATCTGTGCACCTGTGGGGCGTCCTGTTGACGTGGTTTTTGTGACTGCACCAATCAGCCGAAGAACAAAATAGTTTGAAGGCTATTCCGTTCTCTCTTGATCAAAGTATTCCGTGCGCTAAGATTGCGAGAAAGTTCGCACGTTCAACTCCAAGGTTCCGAATACTTAGAATACCCTCAGTTGGTTGATGTGTATTGCTGTGTTCTTACGAGGGGACTTACACAATTGTTCAAACTTCTTGCAGTTAACAGTCGGTGTATGCTTTGAAGGGGATTCTTGCGTGTATGATTTGGCAATATAGTTCGTTTTCCTAAAGCTAATCAGAAATGTGCGGAAAGTAAAGGAGTATAGGGCCTAAGGAACTTATGTTCTATTCTAGATGCAGGATATGTGGAGCTTCGTTTCAATAGACTTCAACCAAATCTCACCTAGCCTCACATAGGACAGCTTCAGCAAAATTGGTATAATCTTCAAAGAGATAGCAAAAGATGTTCAAATTATGATTTAGCATACATACACCATCAGAACGACACATATAAGTACACAAATCACAATTGAAGTTAGACTCAAGATAATTTCCAGTGGACCACGCAAGGCAAACTTATCATCAACAAGTTGCTAGTGGTATGGAATAAAGTGAAGCTACCTCAATAAAACACCACACATCAAAGTAAACTACTTGCATGAAAATTACGCTACTTGGATCCGAAAGGAAGAAGAGACCTTGCTAGCTATTCATGACAAGACGAATTCCACCATCAATGAAAAGATCTATTATCATGAAAAGTGTTACACAACAATCTCCACAAAAATTTTCAAAGGGAAAACTTTCTTTCTTCTCCACACTATGCAAAATGTCTACAATGCTCTACTCTCTAGCCTCTAAGCTCTAACTCAATTCTGATTCTAATCTTCTGTTCTAATGTCTAATGGATCTAATGGATTACAAATGAGGGGGACTTCCCCTTTATATAGCTAGCCCAGTCCAAAAGATGGCTAGGGTTACAATCAATAGAGTGGCTAGAATCGTGCCACCTCATCCCTAACCCTAAAAACTGCTAGAATAGGGAGTGGTACATTAAATGAATCAAAGATTCCCACTCCCAAAATAGTAAAGGCAATAAATGCCCACAATCAGTCTTCTAGAAGATCCTCGTCCAGTAGTGCATTCCCATTTGCCTTCTCTCTGATTGCAAACTCAACGAACCTGCCAAGCACAGCCTCAACCTCCTGAACTGAAATGGGTGGAATGCAATCTAGCTGAAACTCTAACACTGTGACTGAATGCTCATGCCTTGCACATGACTCCCTCCAAGCAGCTAAGGAATCCTGCGTACTTTGAATCAAATTGGAGAAAGTGGAGGTGTTCTCAAAGTCATCCTGTGTGAAGGTCTTCACCTTCGAAAAGAATGGTACCAGCCTACCCCTCAAATTATCAACATTCACCTCCTCTGGATTCAACCGGCTAGCAAATATGGCCTCAAAAGTGTTCTGAACTCCATCAATGATATTGGCCATGGCCTTATGTATCCTGGCTGAATCCGCCTGTGCAGCGTCGAAGAAACCACGTCCCGTGATTGCTGAAGAATACCATCTGGAGAAATCGTACCTGTCATTCTCCTGAATGACACCTCCATCAATTAGCAATCGCAACGGAACATGTCTCAATACCTCAAGACGCTGAATAACTTTGCTCTGATAGATAGAAGCATCTCCCCAAGCATGATCAACTGCCTCCATCCGTGCCAAAATACCAGAGGCCTGCTGAAAAGCGGAAGCAAGGTCCTCCATAAACTTCTCCGTCTCAGCACGAACCCCTGTGACCCACTTGTCTGCTTCCTGCGCCATCTTCCCCAACTCCATCAATCCACTAATTGATTCTCTAGGTATTTTTGCTGGAGGCTCTATCACCGGGATCCCCTGCCCTCGAGAACGAGACAACTGTTGTACATATCCAATTAAGGCCTTGTGTTCTCTTTTCAACTTCTTATACTTCCCTTCTTTCTTGAATAACCTATCTTTGAGGGCAAGGCAGGAGATATCACACTCCTCTACAATCTGCGCACCAGTTTGGCGTCCCAAATCCAAAGTCGTGACCACATAATTCTCAGGCATTGCTTCATTTCGGTCACAATCAACCCGTGGCACAGCTACATGAAGGGTGCGAGAGCCATCCTCTTCAGTAGATATCTTCGAAAACTTTCTTGCTTTCTTCTTCTGCGGAGGTGCACTGATCCTGTTCAAAAATTCTTCCATCTCAACTGCTGGATCAAGCTCCTCACTGGGGCTTCTTCTCATTCTGTCCTTAAGCCAATTAGGCACATCGTACTGTATATCAAAGGGCTGCTGTTCCTGTGCCTCTACTTCTCGAACTTGCTCAACCTCTACATCATTCTGGCGAGGCTCATCGTCCTCAAGTGGCTGAGTGTCTCCTGAAACTATATCATCATCATCATTCATAGCCGCCTCTAACTCCTGCCGAAACTGAGGGTCAGTAATAGTCCCCTCATCATCCTGCTGATCAACCTTACCAGGTGCGTTGATGCTTTGGCCAACCGATTCTCTCCGTGGAGGCTGATTATTCTCGTGTATCACTTGCACCTGATTCAGTGCATTCCTCTGATCAGCAAACAAAGAAACCTCCTGTATACTTGGAGAACGTGTCTCCAATGGTGATGCAACTGTGACTCGTGGAGGTTCTGGCGGAACAGGCTCCTGTCGAACTAGCTCTTTCTTTCTGGACTCCGGACCTCGTGTAATCTGTTTCTTCCTGCCTGTGGTGGGTGTCCTGTGATCTCCCATCAAGTTGTAAGTCAAAGTGATTGACCTACTCTTCAACCTGTTCACTCGTCTATCAACCCATGCCCTAGTAAATGTTAGGACCAGGATAGAAAGTGTATCCAAATCAGCAACCTCAGGCTCTGACCAATCCGGAGGTGGAAGTGGAGTATCCCTAACTGCTGCATAGTCCGGATGGACAACATCCATGTCTTCATTCCCCTGGTCTGGAACCAGAACTACCTCACACTCCCTGATTAAAGTAATAGGCAACTGAGAAAACATTCTTTTCCTGACTTCAATCTCATTAGCTGCATCAGCCCAATAGTCCTCAATATTTGCCTTATGTTTAAACTCCTCTGACAGTACCCATTTGATGTTATGATGTGGATCATAGTGCTGTCGGCTGGTGTGATATGAGAAATGATAAAATTGGAGTTCACTCTCAGCTTCTCTAGCTGCCTGTATCGAAGGACATACTTCATCCGAGTTGCCCATGACAATCGGGAATTCAACCCCTCCCTTCTTCTTTTTCTTCTGAATCTTATCATAGGCAAGCAATTGCCTAGATATCTCTAACATTAAAATTCTATCTGTTGGGTACTTAGGCAGCCTATATGGGTACGATGAAAAACCTTGCAGCCTAATGTAAGAAAATTTCGGAAATTGTATGAACCAGCACCCATACCTTTCAATCAGCTCTTGGGCCTCCCTCGAGATTATGTGGTGTAACCGCTCCTGAAGCAAGCTCGTGATGTACATGGTGAATGCATCGTTGACACGCTTGTCGTGAGTTTTGCTCGCCAAATGCAACTGTGGACAGGCCTCATGAATCTTGAACTGGTGAGAGCCACAACCGACAGGTTCCTTGTAAGAGATCCCCCTGTACTTCGTCATACATGCCAACATATAGATGATGTAAGAACTCATGTAAAACGTCTTCGTTCTTCTCAAGCTCAGGAGCTGCTCATGCAAATTATCACTGATCATCTCGGCCCAATTGACATAATCTTTTCCTTCTAGCACGAGGTTGATGTAATAAAACATCCAAGGCTCAAAAATGAATGATTGTGGGCAACCTCCAACCCTGCTCAGCATCATAATGAGGTCACAATATTCTTGCTTCAAGTCATCCACTATGATTTGCTTCGGCAGCTTTGTACGAGAAGGCTTGGGAGTGCTCATCCAGTGAGTGTTAATTGTCTCCGTGCATCTCTCGAATGCAAAAGCATACATCCGTTCAACCCGCTCTCTAGATTTGTAAATCATGTTTTTGTGCACCGGGATCCCGAAAGCCTCACCAATGGCCGAAGGAGTAAGATTGGCTAGCACTTGGCCATCTGGTGACATGATCGATCTATGATCCTTCTCATAATAATTGGCGCACTCCATCATCAGCTCCGAGCATTGAATGGCTGGTGGGAAACCAGCAGCTGCATATAACCCACTTCGAACAATATTGTGTGAAGTGGTCGAAGGTCGATGACTTCCAATCCCTAACATCCTGTTCTTGAAGGTCTCCAGGTTGACGGAGCCCGAGTTGTTGTCTGTCAGCTTGCCCAACTTTGAAATGAACTTTGACTCTGGCATGAATGTTTTGCTTAGCTTCTTGATCACAGCCTGCCTGAATGCACCATTGTTGTCTTTGCCAGTCGCCCTTGCCTCAGCCATCTGCAAACAATAAACATTCATCAGCAATTTAACTTATAAAATAAATAAGACATTGTGTAGGGGCTGCAGTCGACTTCTAGAAGCTGCAATAACTTTTCTTATTTGCAAACCTCAGCTTCTTCTCCAATAAAATCGAACTTCAACACTTAGAAAAGGTTTCTAAGTAGACTTCAGCCTTAGCAACTTCAATCAGCAACCAACAAGTTCGTACTTTTTAAATTCTCAGCAATTTCACCACTTCAAGGCGTCCTTCTTCAACTGCAGATTTGAATCTTCAGCAACTTGCAAGTGCGCCCCTCTTAGCTCTGGCAACTTCAAATTTTAATCAGCAACAAATCAAACTCTAGCAATCAGCAAGTACGTCCCTTTTGGTTTCAACAAAATTCGAACATTCAACACTTGCACTGACAACTCAAGGCGTCCTTCTCCAGCAGTCTCAGCAACTTCAAATTTAAACTTTAGCAAACTCCAGTCCTCAACAAAATTTCGAACTCTTCAAGCTTCAACAATTCTTAGCAACAATCTTCACTTAGAGCAAATTCGACTTCTCCAACTGTGAGAAATCAAGTGAGAAACTCCTTCAATTTATAGCCAAAAATCGAATTCTAGAAGGAGCCAATTATAGCCAGTACATTTAATTTCCACTACTCCACTTCAAAAATTCGAATTCTCCCTCTCTGGTATTTCTGACACTTGTCTCTCGACGTCAGGAATCTTGTTCTTCTAGAAGCTCGACTTTGACTGGCTTCTTTGAATTTATTTTCGAAAAATTTAATTTAAGTCCATTTTTTTTTATTCACCAGCCGGAACTCTGTCACTTGAATTCAAATTAAACTCTTCATCATCTCTGGAAAATTCATCATCGAAGAATTCAATCAAAATCATCTAGGCAACTCATCTCGAATTCATCATTCGGAAAAAATCACTTTGAAAAGTCGTTTCATTCAAATTTGCCTTAAAGAATTTTAAATTTTCTCCTTAGGAAAATTCACAATTTGAGCACTGATTAAATTCTTCACTGAAAAAGTTTTGGCGAAGTGCAGAAGATGTGAAAATCCATCTATCATCACAAATGTCCAGTACCCAGAAGAGAATTTTCTCCAGAATGCTTCGAATCCATGGGTACCCGACGAACGGGTTCATTTAATTTTTAAATTTTGAACCTTAGAAAATATTATTTTATCAAATTAAATCCATTCTTCGCCTGTGATCATCCTGTGTTGCTCTCGCTTGAGAAATTTTACCAATCCATCTGCATTACCATCCATCTCTGACTTCATCACTGAGAAAATTTGCTCTTGCTTTACGAAGGAAAATTTCACCACCTTGAGCTCTAGGCGTATTTTCTAAGGGAGAAAATATTTTGCCTTAGAAAATATTTTAAGTCATCTCTTGGGAAAATTTTGCCTAAGAAAATTTTTGCCTTAAAATTTTTATTCAATCTTGCCTGTGAGAAAAACACCAACTTCATTTAAAAATTTTTATTCATGCCTAGCACAATTTATTTCTCACTCACCACTTCACACTTGAAAGGCAATTTTATTAAAAGAAAAACCCAACGCCTTAGGAGAAATTCAACATCTTAGTCGCATATCATACTTGGAAGAATTTAAAATCACGCCTTAGCATATTATCTTCATCACCTCACAAGCCTTGGAAAATTCTTTAACATCTACCACCTTGGGCGCATATAGCATTTGAAGAGGAATATTGCCACGCCTAAGGAAATATTTTCAACACTCTTTAGCATTCACCACCCTTGGCGCATTTCACACTTGAAGAGGGATAACGCCTAGCATATACCAAGCTTTCACCACGCCTTGAAGTATTTTTAATCACCTTTCACCTCATTTACCACCTTACACTCACTTTTACAACCTCAACTTGGGCGCATTTAGGCATGCAAGGAGGATGACTCTTCAACTTCACCTTTTTGTCTCCACTTGACCTTGTTTGGGCGCATTTAGGCATGTATGAGGGATAAGAAATGTTGACTTGTTGACTCATTTCCCTCTTGGGCTCATTTCCATGTAGGTGAAGGATGAATTTGTTTGACCACTTTGACTCATTTCTTTCTTGGGTGCATTTTGGCCTAGCTGGTGGATGAAACTCTTACCACGCCTTGGAGTGACCCTTCACCTTCCCCTTTTCGTCTTGACATGCATGCTTTTGGGCGCATTTTGCCTATGGAGGAGGATAAAAAGCTTTGACTCCTTTGACCTTCTTCCAGAATTGGAGCATTTCACCTCTTGAAAAGGATGGGCGCATTTGGAGGGTGGTGGCGAATATCCTCACACTTAGAAAATTTTCAACTTCCTTCCTCAAGGTGAGCGCATTTTGGCCTGTGTACTGGACGAACTTTGTTGACTCTTCTTTGACTTTCTCCAGTTTGGGCGCATTTTGGCCTTGATGAAGGATGAATTCTCACACTTAGAAGTTTTTGAGCTTCCTCATCTACCTGGGCGCATTTTGCCATGTCTACTGGATGAAGTTCCAGACTTAGAATTTTTCTTCGTTTTTGCCAGTCTTCATGCCCCTGCTATTCATAGTAAGCCCTCTGAATTTGCATCTCTGAAGCTCGGAACGACTTGAAATTTTAAACACTGCATCCTCATGTCCCTGTTGTACTGTCGACACTGCTATTTTTAGCTGACCTACTAATTTTAGCCCATTTCTGAGGATGATTTACTATAAATAGTAACTGCTTGTTTTTGATGGCTCCACTGCTCTGATTAACTTGAAATTTGAATGAGGTGCTCCTCACCACGTGACCTGTCTGTTGACACTGACGCATGCACTCGATTTACTATTTTTAGCCAGTTTCCAAATTGACTTACTATAAATAGTAAGTGCTCCGTTCGACTTGAAATTTTACTAGCAGATAGCCTGAAGGATGCTGATCGCAGTGGTTTACACCGGTTTTCGAAAATTATGACTTTTTACCCCTCTTTTCAGGCTCTGAAGTCGGAAACCCTAATTTGCTCTGTATGCGTATCAAATGGTCTCTGTTTGTTTTCGTTTCTGTGGCCTTGCGATCAACTCATGATTCTGAATTGCTGGGAAGCGGCTGCCGGGACATACCTGCTAAAAATAGCAAGTTCCGTACTAAGTGATTATCTCCGTTTGCATGTCACACCATCGCGAAGCTCTCGAAAAACCCATCAGGAATCATTCGACATGCAAAAAAAACCCTGACATGCAAACCCTAAAAATAGCCCCGGAAGACTGAATTCTGAAAGTTGTCGTTTCGTTTTGCATGTTATATCATCGCGAAGGTCTCGAAAAACCCAGAAGGAATATGCCAACATGCAAAGAAAAACTCTGCATCTAAACCCTGAAATTTGTCCCCGAAGCTGGACTGCTAAAAATAGTAAGTTGTCTGTTTTTGCTCAAATTTTGCATACGAGTAGCCTGATGCGCTTTGAATGCCGTGTGACTGTCGAAATCTCAAAAATGCTGACGAACTGCTTGCAATTTCATACTTACTAAAAATAGTAAGTACCTCAGATTTTGATGAAAATTCGTTGAGAGCCTGCTGGAAGCACACTGACAACAATGTTAAGCTCTATTTTCAATTTACTCACTTCGTTCGACCTTGGATTGATCAGGAAAATGGAAACCCTAATTTTCAGACTTGGCCAAAAGTTTGCGTTTAAACTCAATGACGGGCGCAATCCCCGAAAGGCAGACATCAAAAAAGAGACAGAGCGAGAGAGAGAGGGAAAAACCCAAGCCAAAAGACCAGAATGGAGCAAAAATTAGGGGGTCCCCATCTTGAATGGGGCGATGTGTGAAAAGGTCACAACACGTCCTAACTCCATGGTTGTGATCACATAATTCTCTGGAATTGCTTCATCCTGATCACAATCAACTCGTGGCACCGCTACATGAAGGGTGCGAGAACCATCCTCATCAGTTGAGATCTTTGAAAATTTCCTAGCTCTCTTCTTTGGTGGAGGCGCACTGATCCTATTCAAAAACTCTTCCATCTCTACTGCCGGATCAACCTCTTCACTAGAACTTCTTCTCATTCTATCTCTGAGCCAATCAGGTACAACCTGCTGAATAACAAATGGTTTCTCCTCTCTAGCTTCTACTTCATGGACTTGTTCAACTTCAATCTCATTCTGGCGAGGCTCATCGGCCTCTAGTGGCTGAGTATCTCCTGAAACTGCATCATCCTCAAAAGTCGTCTCTAACTCATGCTGGAAGTGGGTATCAGTAGCGGTTTCCTCATCTTCCTCACGCTGATCATCTCTAGTAGGCGCATTAACACTTTGGCCAACTGATTCCCTCCGTGGTGGCTGATTTTCTTCATGTACTTCCTATTCCTGATTCAATGCATTTCTCTGATCAGCGAAAAGAGAAACCTCCTGTATACTTGGAGAACGTGTCTCCAATGGTGTGGGTGATTCTAACACAACTCTCGGAGGCTCCGGCTGAACAGGCTCTTGTCGAACTGGCTCCTTCCTTTGAGATTCTGGACCTCGAGTAACCTGTTTCTTCTTGCTGGTAGTGGGTGTCCTGTGATCTCCCATCAAGTTGTAGGTCAAGGAAAATGGCCTACTCTTCAATCTGCTGACACGCCTTTCAACCCATGCTCTGGTGAAAGTCATGATCGGAATACAAAGTGTGTCCAAATCAGCAATCTCCTACTTTGACCAATCCGGGAGTGGAAGTGGCGTATCTCTCACTACCTCATAATCTGGATGAAGAACGTTCATGTCCTCATCCACCTGGTCTGGCACTGGAATGATTTCACACTCCCTAATCATACTCAATGGAAACCTCGAAAACATTCTTTTTCTAACCTCAGCCTCATCTGGTGCACCAACCCAGTAATCCTCAATATTTGCCTTATGCTTGAATTCTTCTGACAGTATCCATCTGATATTGCTATGTGGATCATAATGCTGTCTGTTGGTGTGATAGGAAAAATGAAAGAATTGAAGCTCATTTTCAGCTTCTCTAGCTGCTTGAAGTGAAGGACACACTTCGTTTGAATTACCCATGACAATCGGGAAGTCAACTCCTCCCTTCTTTCTCTTCTGAATCTTATAATAGGAAACTAGTTGCCTAGATATCTCTAACATCAAAATTCTATTGGTTGGGTACTTAGGCAGCCTATATGGATATGAAGAAAAACCTTGTAGCCTGATGTAAGAAAACTTTGGAAACTGAATAAACCAGCACCCATACCTTTCAATTAACTCCTGAGCTTCCCTCGAGATCCTATGATGAGTCCGCTGCCGAAGTGATCTCGTGATGTGCATGGTGAAGGCATCGTTGACACGCTTGAAATGGGTGGTGCTTGTCAGGTGCAACTACGGACAAGCCTCATGGATTTTGAATTGATGAGAGCCACAACCAACTGGCTCCTTGTAAGATATTCCTCTATACTTCGTCACACGAGCCAACATGTAAATAATGTAGGAGCCCATGTAGAATGTCTTCGTTCTTCTCAAGCTCAGGAGTTGCTCGTGCAAATTGTCACTAATCATCACAGCCCAGTTGATGTGCTACTTTCCTTCCAGCACGAGGTTGATGTAATAGAACATCCATGGCTCAAAACTAAACGCTTGAGGGCAGCCTCCAACTCTACTCAGCATCATGATCGAGTCGCAATACTCCTGCTTCAGATCTTTTGATATAATCTGCTTCGGCAACTTTGTACGAGAGGGCTTGGGCTTGTTCATCCAGCGAGTATTAATCACCTCTGCACATCTCTCGAATGTAGAAGCATACATTCGTTCAACACGCTTTCTTGTTTTGTAATCATCCCCTCGTGCGCTGGGATTCCAAAAGCTTCGCCAATAGCTGCAGGAGTGGGGTTGGCGAATACTTGGCCATCTGGTGAGACAATTGACCTGTGATCAGCCTCATAGTAATTAGCACACTCCATCATCAGCTCCGAGCATTGAATAGCTGGCGGGAAACTAGCAGTTGCATACAACCCACTTCGACCAATGTTGTGCGAAGTGATTGAAGGGCGGTGATTGCCAACTCCCATAATCCGATTTTTGAAAGCCTCCTTGTTGAAAGAGCCCAAATTGGTGTCAGCTAGCTTGCTCAACTTTGAAGTGAATTTAGACTCCGACAGGAAAGGCTTGCTCAGCTTCTTGATAACGGCCTGCCTGGATGCGCCATTGCTATCTCTGCCAGTTGCTCTTACTTCAGCCATCTTGCAAAATAATAAACAGCGATCAACAATTAACTTAAAAAAAAAAAAAAATATGCAGGGGCTGCCAGTCGACTTTTTAAAATTTGAGAAGTTGCAACATTCTATTCATCTGCAAACCTCAACTTCTCCTTCACAATTTTGAACTTTCAACACTTAGAAAGTTTCAGCAAGTAAGCTTTAGCAACTTTGACTTCACACTGTGAGAAAATCGCCCAACTTCACTTCAACACTCTCAGCAACTTCAAAAAGACTTAGCAAATTTCGCACTTCGGCAACCTTCTTCTACTTCAAGTCGTACCTCTTCAATACTAGGCCACAAACTTTCCTCTGCAAGCTAGAATCAAACTTCTTCAGCACTTGGACTCTTCAAATTTTAGTTTCAGCAATTCCTCTTCTTCAAATCGAATTTCTTCAACAACACAACTCAATCACTCACTTGTACTGCAAATTCAATCTCAGAGCTAAAATCGAACTTCTTCAACTGGTGAAGAAGAATGAATAAACTCTCAATTCTTATAGCCAAATCGAATTCTAGAAGGAGGCCAATTTTAGCTAGTTCATTAAGTCTCCCCTACCTCACAGCAGGAATTCGAATTTCCCTCCTCTGACAATTTCAACATTTGTCACCTGACGTCCAAAATCTTGACCTTATAGAATTTCAAAGATTTATCTTGACTGGCGTACTTAGCATTTTTAATTCACTTTTGAAAATATCCACTTCAAATTCAGCCTTCGAGAAATTTAATTCACTAGCTGAAGCTCTATCATTTAAATTTTTTTTATCTCTGACTCTGGAAAACTCATCTCACGGAGAATTCAATCGAAATCATCTAGGCAATCCATTTCACATTCATCATATGAAGCATTTTTCCTTTGAAAACACATTTTATCCATTTTGCCTTAGAAAATTTAAATTTCCCTTAGGAAAATTCCATAATTCAAGTGCCAATCAAAATCTCCATCTTGAAAGCCTTGGCGAAGTGCATAGGCCTTTGAAATCCATTCCTTGTCAAAGATCTTCAATACCCAGAAGAAAATTTCCTTCAGAACGCGTCGAATTCATGGGTATTCAACGAAGGGGGTCATTTAATTTTTGAATTTTGAACCTTAGAAAAATAATTTTTTTATCAATTTTAATCCAGTTCTTCATCCTTGGGCATATTTTCTTGCTCTGACTTGAAATTTCTCATCAACCTCGCGAAGCTAACACCTTTGACTTCTTCTCTGGCAACTTTACTCACGCTTCTGAAAAATTTCATACCTCCATCAGACTTAGGCGTATTCTTCCTAGGGATGACATTGTGCCTTAGAAATTTTTTAAATCACTTAGCACATTTTGAATTTTTCCTGTGAAGAAATTTCCATCAACTCACTTAGATAATTTTCTCCAATGCCTTGAGCGCATCTAGCATGCCATGAAGGATATCTTTAATTTCAATGCCCAACATATCTTCATTCATATCACGATCACCTTGTGGCGCATATAGCCTATTGAAGAGGGCATTAATATTTCCAATGCCTTGAAATATTCTAAACCTTATGCACCTTGGGTGCATTTTCTACCTTGAAGAGGATATTCCATTCCTACGCCTAGCATATTTTTTACTCATCTTGTACCTTGGCGCATTTTACACATAGAGAAGGATGGGCGCATCTTAGACATGTAGAAGGATCAACTCTTCAATGCCTTTGACCACATCTTGACCTTGCTTACATATGGGCGCATTGAGCATGGTGAAGTGGATAAACCTTCAACGCCTTCTTTTGACCTCTTTTCAAATTTTATTCTAACATGCACATTGGGCGCATTTGGCATGAGGTAAAGGATTTGACTTTTCAATAACTTGTCTTCTTCTTAACATGTGTGGGTGCATTTCATATGGCGTGAGGGATATAGCTTCCTGCCTTTGAAAATTTTAGCAACTCCCATCATCTAAACTTAGCATGGGCGCAATTGGAGGGTCAAGGAGGATGGGCGCATTTTGATATATGAGGAGGATGAGACTTTTACTTAGAATTTTCCCAGCCACCTCCTTGCATGGGCACATTTAGAGGGGTGAGGCAGATATAAGTCCAGACTTAGCCACTTTTCTATCAGCTTACTTGTGAGGAGGGCGCATTTAGGACTATGAGCAGGATAAAACTTTTCAACGCCTTAGAATTTTTCTTGATTTCCAGCTGAGGATGAGGGCGCATTTGGAGGGTGGTGAAGGACGAACTTCAAACTTAGAATTTTCTCCACACCTGCTTCTGCCTGCTTATCCATGCCCTGCTATATATAGTAAGTCTTCTAATTTTCACATCTCTGAAGCTCAGATTGATTTGAAATTTTAACCACATGATCCTCATGACCTACTTAGCCTGTTCACACTGCCATCCTGAGCTGACCTACTAAAAATAGCACATTTCTGAAGGTGGTTTACTATTTATAGTCATTGCCTGTTTCCGAGACCTCCACAACTCCGTTTGACTTGAAATTCGAATGGCATGCTCCTCATCAGATAACTTGCCCGTTCACACTGGCGCCTGCTGTTGATTTACTATTTTTAGCCAGTTTCTGGAACACCTTACTATAAATAGTAAGTGCTCCA
>VDFB02183173.1:0-21059 GCA_007258455.2 Sequoia sempervirens | reverse complement strand
TTATATTTTGAAGGTGGTCTACTATTGAAAGGTTCTTAAGTCACTGTTTAAGACTTATTTAATTGGCCTATCTTATTATTACTTCATTGCCTTTAACAATTGCAATGATGGCTTTGATGAACCCGTGTCTTTTGGCTAACAACTCAATTTCAGTGTTGGAACAACAGTAATCGGGGTTTTGATAGTTAAGAACAGTTTTTCCAACGGTCTACAAACAGAACGTGGGTAGAAGACACAAAGAAATGCATTCAGAGGTGGTTAACTGGAGTGGAACGTTAGTTTGTGTGGGAATTCTTTGAATGTGATATGAGAGGATGAAGAAAATGTAGTGGGAAGTAAGAAATGCACGGAGTTTTACATTTGCAGAGATAATGGAGGTTATTGAAGGTCATCGGGCTAGGGTTTTCTGTTATACAGTTTTGTAACTGTTCTTCTTAATGATGGTATGAAGAACTTTGCCAGTGACTCGAGAAAATGTGTGTATGGAGGTCTGGGTGTGTGAAAAACGTTTTGTTGCAGACTACAATAGCATGTAGATACCATGCATGGTGAGAGGTAATGATGGTTCTATTTTGGCAGCCTAACGACAGAAAGCACGATGGTAGGAAGAAATTCTTCCGCTGACTGAGAAAATGTGTGCATGGAGGTTCAGGTTTGTGAAAAGCTCTTTGTTGCATCATTGTCATACAATTTGGCAACTTTTCTTCTTAATGATGGTAGGAATAACTTTGATAGTGACTCGAGAAACCGCAAGTATGGAGGTCTAGATGTGTAAAAAATGTTTTGTTACAGACTACAATAGCATGTAGATACCATGCATGGTGAGAGGTAATGATGGTTCTATTTTTAACAGTCTACTGATACAATTAATGATGATTGAAGGATTTCATGCCAATCAATGGTAAAATCAAACATGATCAAACAAGTATGATCAGTGATTTTTTACTATCATATTTTCTTATTTAAATATAAACAGTCTCAGATTATGTAACACTTCCTTGGATAGTTAATATCCTTGTGATTAAACTTTCAACTAGTATTGATCATTATGTTTGTGGTAGGGGCATAGTATGTTTCATTAAAGGTCTATGAAGTTAAAGACTCTTTATACATGAATGTCTCAAATTAAACTTCACATGTGTATGTTGATAGTAGTGGAGTCTTGAAGAAAGGGTGTTATTCATGTATGTACTGAGGTTCAAATCATTGTAAATAGAGTAGGACAATATTATGATGGATAGAACATTATTGTGATAAGGATGAATAAGGAAGATGGAGTTTGAATGTTTGATGATGCAGATTTAGAGTAATGAAATGTATTGAAATAGAGAGATCCTTTGAATCTTATTCTTTCCAAGATTAACCAAAGTGATGTAATGTCATGTCAGTGAGATATAGATTGATGTTTTATCGGTGAGGCTATAATAAGTGAGATTTGATTGCTAGTGAGGTTGTATAGTGTTAGTGAGGTTGCAATAAGTGAGATTACTATCATGCCAGTGAGGTATGATAAATTAAACTTTTTGAGTGGTTTTTTCTCCCTGTAAAGGGTTTTCCACTCATATTCATAGTGTTATGATTCCTCATTTTTTGGTCTATTTATGTTTGGTTAGTACTTCATGATCAATATTTTTAGTCTTGTTGACTCCATTGTCAAGCATTTCAATCTTGTTGATTTTATTGTATACCTTTCAACATTTGAACATCCATGTTATTTGAAGTAACCACAATGAAATTATGTGCATAGGTTTATATGAAACAATAAAGTTGAATTTGATTTGTATCTTAAATCCCTGATTCACCCCCCTTCGTGATTTTGTACTTCAACAAGTGGTATCAGAGTCATAACCTTGCACAAAGTTCAACCAACTTAAGGTTCTTGGTAGTGGAGTACAATGGGCAAGAGGTATAGAAATAATTTTTTTTAAAAGAAGAAAGATCTGCATCAAAAGAAAGAGAAGTCTATTCCAAAATTCGATGATGTTTCCAATGTTCTTTGCTCTAAAGAATGTCATGCAGGAATGTTTGATGCAAAAAGAAATGAGTCATATGATGAAAGTGATGAAAAGGAAGCACAAGTTTATCTTGAAGATGAATTGATTGTTTCCTTAGATAAATTGAAGAAATTAAGAAGAGAAAAATAACTAAAGATGAAGTATGAAGAATCTAATCAACTTGTTGATGAGCTAAAGAAGTGTGTATAATCTAATCAGATTATTGAGAAACTAAAGGTTAAATTGTAAGAGTCTACAAAATTGGAAGAAGCCACTTACAAGAAGTTGCAAACCAAAGTAGAAGATTGCCAAAAGTTAGAGGCTGAAATTTTGTCCCTAAAAAAGCAATTAGAGAAGGTAAATCTGGATTTGAAAAGAAGTCTATAGAATGAGTAGAGCACCGAGTTGTTTGAAAAAATGTTGCTCAGTCAAAAATATCTGTCAAACAAATCAAGGATAGGATATGAAGGAGAAATGTGTAACAAAGATGCTACAGTGTCAAAGGAACCAATGAAATTGACAAGCTTGTCAAAAGGAGTAGCATATGAACAAGGAGAACCAATTTTTACTTTAAAAAATCCTACAAATCAGATCACTTATGAGGATGGATACAAAAGAGTTTATGATCCCAAGAAAAGTCTAAGAAGAATTTCATTAGGAAGGAAAATCAAGTACAATTATTCATGTTTCCATGGTTACTATCACTCTTGTAATGATTATGGACATAAAGCAATTGATTGTAGAAGAAGTCAATATGCATTTTATAGAGATATGAATGTAGTTTGTTATAAATGCACCAACCTTGGACATACAACACAATTTTGTAGAAGAAGTTTAGTGAGTCCACCTAATCATAATAAGAGGGAAAACATGTCAAACAAGAAAAAGGAAGAGTCTGAAAAATCTTGGAAAAGGAAAGAGCCTAAGAAAGTTTGGAGAAGGAAACATGAACAAAAATAGAAAGAACCTCTGCCTATGCTTTATACGCAAAAGGCATCTCCAAGTGCATAAAAAGGAAGCATGAGGTGAGGGGGAGATGCTTATAGTTTTATTATTTAGACCCTTATATAACAACCAAGAGGTTGTAAATAGAAAAGCCAACGAATTCATGGAAAGTCAGTACACTTCTCTCATAGTGTTCCTTTGATATTGTCTTTCTCCAATTGGTGTTTGAGCAGTCTGAAATGTCTATGGTCATCTTTATCTTTTCCTGATTCTTACTTACCAAGTTGATAGTTTTTTAATGCTTTGAAAGGCTATAAGAGGGTGCTTTACATGGCATCATAGTGACAGATGCAATGATGGTGTCTAATAAATATTTGATAATATCTGCTTGAGGCAATGGTTTGAGTTTGAGAACTTGACTTGATAATTTGATGATAGTGCTTTGAGGAGATATTTTTTCTTATAGTGACTATGGTATTTATTTTGTTTGACATGCTTGTCTTGAGTAATATTCTCTACAATGTTTGTGTTTTTTTCTTGGGTAGTTATCTAATGCTCTACGAGTTCAGTGGTTGGTAGTGAGCTAGGTAACAATTTGGAATGCACATTGAGGTGTTTCTAGGTTAATGACAATGGTTTTTTGCTGCATGGGTTTGGTAATAGTGCAAGTACCATGATAAATATATGATGTTTTGTCTCAAAACTATCAAGTGTCAGTTTGTTGTTAAACAGTGGAGTTGTGATAATCATGAATTTAGACAATAATATTTTTGTCTTGAAGAAGTATTGCATTCACAGTGATAATGGCAGCATGGTAACATTTAGTTCATATAGGCAATCATGAGTTTTAGTTTTATCAAAGAAGGCTTTAAATATCAAAAGAGGGAAGTCCTTTAAAGCTAACAAGTGCTTGGACAAAGTATCTTTGAATTTTGAGTAACAGTAAGACAGTGATTTATGAGACAATTTTCTGCATTGCATCAGTCTATTCTTATTTCAATTATAACTTCCTATACAATTCTCATTGTCTTGGGAATACAAGAGTATGAGTGCAATACCTTTATCTCTACTTTGATGTTGATGGAACTTTGATTATTCTAATAGTAAATGACAAAGATAAACATAACATTTTCTTAAACAATGATTAATGATAGTTGCTTATTTGTTTGATACGACATTTGCTTGTTGATGACAATAGCTTATAGATGACTAATGATAGTGAGTCTTTTTTTTAGAATGATAACATTTTCTTGAACAGTGTGCATGAAAACATTTGCTTGATAGTCTATATTTTTCAAACTCATGGGTTGTGCCTTACTTGATAACAGTGCCTACTTTCTTTGTCATTGACCTTAGTACACAATGGTTGAATAGTCCCCGATGAGATGGTAGTACACAATGTGATGTCAAGATGATAGTCCTTGATAATAGTACATGATATCATTGTTCTCAGGGGGAGTAGTACAGTCATCAATAAGGACAATGTTGCTTATGGTGCAGCCACAATTTATAAAGTGTGATGATAAGACTGTTATATGTTTTGTTCCAAATGTGTTGCTTTATCAATGATCTTCATTGGGTTGACATGATAGACTATGTAATGAAAATCATGGCCATATTAGTAGTGATATGTATGACATGCTATGCATGGTACCATCTTGACAGTGATCTATTATTGTAAAGATAAGTGAATGGTGACAAAGATGCTAACAACCTTAACAAGGCTGAGTCTTCCTTCCTTTTCTTTATATCTGCAATGATTCAATATAATGGTGTTGCAATTATTTGCACATTTTTTTGCATTCAATGATATTGGTTTGTAGTTTACATTGTGAAAAATTTATTGTAGAGTGATACACAGTGGTACAACATTTATTTTCCTAACTTTGCTACTTGGACAATGCACATTGTTTTGGATTTACTTAGATAGTCTTAACTTTGGAATGACAATAGTAGAGTGTTTTTTCATTAAGTCTTAACCATGTCCAAATTTTCTATCTTATTGTGCTAATAGTGAACATTAAATCAATTGCTATGGTCAGTGATAACCATTTAGTGGTTAAAGTGAAAATGGGTAGTGGTATGCATCATTTGTTTGGATAGTGAACAATGCATCATTTGTTCATTTGGCACTAAACATTTATTTTACTTGTCAATGTCTGAGCATTCAATGCTATTACATGTATTGTTGACAGTGGTACTTGATATGACATGTATTAAGTTGCATTTTTTTGTTTTAACTTCAATATAATGTCAATACTCTCATTTCCTTGAATGGGTAAAAGTGATAAATGGAAGTGACATTTACAATGATATTTTGAAGAATCATTTTGATGTGGTAATATTGATTCACTCTTTTAATTGCACATGAAGACACGGTGACAAGACTCCGGTTGACTAACCATGAGTGACAACATGAGCAATGAGTTGCTTGGTATGAGTAGTGTGTTGGTATGTTTGATGCAACATTGAACCAGTGAACATTTAACATTCAACAAAAAGCACTATTTTCTAGGTGGAACAGTAGTAGACATCAACTTGTGCTTATGTTGCAAGAAGGATATTGACAATTATATGACTTCAACATTGATATGGCAGTGATAAGTGTTTAGTGCTCTACATCTATGTGCAATCAGTCAAAGCTGCCATAGTTGTAGAAATAAAATATACAAATTGATATCGCACACTCAATCATGATCTACTAACATCGCTTCATCCTAAATTATCCCTCTGTCTAACCATTTAATCTAATAGCCTTATTTGATTAAAGTCATCATAATTCCCCTTTTAATTAAATAAATCCCTCAATT
The DNA here is from genome assembly GCA_007258455.2 of Sequoia sempervirens. Lineage (NCBI taxonomy): Eukaryota > Viridiplantae > Streptophyta > Pinopsida > Cupressales > Cupressaceae > Sequoia > Sequoia sempervirens. The sequence continues at coordinate 15,310 of VDFB02183173.1, read as the reverse complement.
TAATTAAATCATTGTCTCTGTGTAATTAGCTAGGTCATTTCATCTTCCTATCTTTATTTAATTAAATAATCCATATTATTTGATTAAATCTCTAAAGTTCATCTAATTAAATTAAATAAATCAAACATTTATCTAATTTAATCTAATATCACCCCCTTTGGTTAAATAAATCAAAAATATTTATTTAACTAAGTCTAAATCATTCTCTTCTCATTTTAAGTTATTTAAATCCTAAAATCTAAGTCAAAATGGTCAAATAAACTAACATCATTTAAATTAATCAAATCATTATTAATGCTAATCCTAATCACTCAAATCCTCTAGCTTTTTCCACTTGCACAATAAATCAATTTATTTGATTTATTAATTCTCCTATTTCATTCAAAAAAGACATCAATGGTTGGAATATTCCCCAAATTTGAAAAATCCCTCCAAAAGGGTTTGTACATCCAAGAAAGCATTTAAAATCTCTTACATGTCCTTTTCTTGAGCCATGTGGCATTAACTTCACCTTTCACCTCATCCTTCAAGCCATATTTCTTGAATTTGAATCTCTCCTCCTCTTTGCACATTCTCCAAAATGTGCCTATTCCCAACCATTCACATGATGATATGTGGCTTCTTCTCATTGGTTGAAGATTAGTCCCACATTCATCCCTTTTTCTCTCTCTTCACATTCTTCTATAAACAAGAGGCTTCATTCCTCATTCATCCTCCACAACTTGAGTAAACTTAATATACTCAAATTCATAGAAATTTTCATCAAATCTTAGCTAGGTTATGTAGATTTTCATCTTGGAGCACATTGGAGGTATTCATCAAGTGGATCACTCTTCATCATCAACCATCTTCATCACATCATTGGAGTTGGGAAATGGCCAATTTTCACATCAAATTTGGCACCAACTCCCTCAAGAGATTAAGAGTTTGCTTTGTTTTAGAATAGGATTTGATATATTAGCTTTAAGTTTGTTGTGTTCTTCATTTCATTCCTTTTCTCTTGCATTCAAATGGATTTCTTTGAGGAATCTCATTCTAACTTGCATTTGATCTTAATGTGTTCATTTGTTGCCTTGCAAGTATAGGATATTGGTCTGCCACACAATGGATAATGATTTGGTCTTGATCCTATATTCTTGAATATGATTAGGAGAGTTGAGAAGTATCTTGAAAAATGAGTACACTTGTCTTACCTTATGTCAGTTGCATAACTAGACTGTAATCTACCAATGGACAATGCTTAATGTTCTTGCTTAGTCTATTGGCAATATGCTCAATCTAGTGTCTAAGGAAGTAGGTTGGTTTACTAAGAGGTAGGTGAGTCATGGGGAGAGAAAGTGCTTTCAATTAATGACTTGATACAGTTGGTGAACTTTGGTGAACACATAGTGCATAGTAACTTGAGCACACAGTACCTTGAATCAAGAATTCAATGCACATATGGTGGACTTGATCGTAGTGAACAAACAACACCTTAGTTCATGGGGGAGTAAGTGCTCCTTTTTCATTTCATGTCAAAGGGGGAGACAAGAGAAACAAGGGTTTAAATGAGGTGTGATGATTGGTTTGACATCAATGCCAAATGGGGATTTTGTTGGGCATTGTTTGTCATTGATGTCAAAGAGACTGTCTTGGTGCATTGTTGATATAGGTTGAGTGAATTTCTTCAAGGTATCACAAGGTTACTTTTTTGGTGTTGATGCTTCATGACATGGTGTTGATGCTACTCCATGACAAATTTTCTATCAAGTTGTCCAAGACATAAATATGTTCACTTGGTGTTTTGGTGGTGTGAGGTGTTGGTAGAGTTGATACAAAAGTTGCATTTCATAGTGTTGATGCACTATGCAAAGGTGGCTATTCAAGAATTTTTATTACAATGGTTTGAATCAAACTTACTTCATATATAGGTTTTTATGTTCAAGAAAATATTGCAAGTGGGCGTTAGTCAAGGATGACTTATATTTTGAAGGTGGTCTTCTATTGAAAGGTTATTAAGTCAATTTTTAAGACTTATTTAATCAACCTATATTATTATTACTTCATTTCCTTTAACAATATGGCTTTGATGAACTTGTGTCTTTTGGACAACAACTCATTTTTAGCATTGGAACAACAGTAATTGGGGTATTGATAGTTAATAACAGTTTTTCCAACGGTCCACTAATAGAAAGTGGGTAGAAGACACAAAGAAATGCATTCAAATGTGGTTAACTAGAGTGGAACATTAGTTTGTGTGGGAATTATTTGAATGTGATATGAGAGGATGAAGAAAATGTAGGGAAGTAAGAAAATGTGTATATTTTTACATTTGTAGAGTTAATGGAGGCTATTGAATGTCATCACATAGGGTTTTATGTCATATAGTTTTGTAAATTTTCTCTTCTTAACTATGGTATGAAGAAATTTGTTAGTGACTCAATAAAATGTGTGTATGGAGGTCTAGGTGTGTGAAAAATGTTTTGTTGCAATATAATAGCATGTAGATACCATGTACGGTGAGAGGCAGATGGTTCTACATTCGGACAGCCACCGATAAAGTTAATGATGGTCAGGTGAATTGAGGGTCAAGGATTTCATGCCAATCAATGGTAAAATCAACATGATCGACTGCTAATGATCAATGATTTTTGACTATCTTATTTGTTGGACATTGCCGATATGTGGTTGTCATTGATATCACTATTAGCATTAATGTCATTTCGAGACTATATATGTTTCGAGGATATTGAGAAAATTGTAATAACGTGAAGTTGCGTGCAAAGAAGCACTTTGTGGCCAACTCGTGTTGATGATCGTGAGGTTGTGGACTAAAGGGTTTGCTTTGAGTATATCTAGTTTCATGTTAAGCTGCAAAGATTTGGCATGAAGATTTGATCGAGTTATGAGTATCCTGTGGTTCGACAAATTTTTGTTGCTTCAACCGGTGTTCTTGAATGAAGGTGATGGATTTTGGCAGTGCATGAAGTGTTGCATATGCTTCCTTCTAGTGATTCATGATACTTTTGGATGTTTCTAGATTGTGCCTCATCTTTTGTACGCCCTGCATTGATTGGTGTGTTCAAGGATTGAAGATTTTCTTTTGTGTATTCATGTTTTTCATATTCTTGGCCGATAGGGTGATTGTAGCGTGTTGTGGATCTTCAAGGAATAATTATTGAAGGTGTTTTGTGTTCAAGGATATTATTTTGGGTCTTCACTATGTCATGGGCTGACCTTGGTTGATTCACATTGATAATTATTTATGTTTTGGGCTTACAATTTGTATTCATTTTATATTTTAATGGGTTTACATGTAGATGTGATGTTATTCTTGGTTACGCATATATATATGAGAGATTGTTTTATCATTTGAAGGCATGATGGTAAAGTGAAATGTGTGAGTGCTATGTGCAAATAATGTTCTAATCATTCAAAGGAAGAATTAAAGTGTGAAGAAGAGTGAGTAGATGTTTATGTGCTTAATCGAAACTGTAATAAGGTATGAGTAGATGTTATTTTCTCAGTTCAATCTTGTGGATGTAATCCAAATCTTTCTGTAAGACAGTGAGTCTTCCTTGGGTAGTAAGCCTTGTTGTATTTGAGTAGTGAGCTCTAGGTAGTGCACCTGAATGCATGTGCATTCCCATTTATTCCTTATACTTTTACAGGGTATAATCTTGTTGACTAACCTCCACCGTGGTTTTTCCCCTAACAAGGTTTCCACAAAAAAATTTTGGTGTTATGTGTGATTCTGATGTGTTGATGATTTATGCTTTCATGGTTATTAATCAAATCTGAGAATAAGCTTAATAAGTTTGAATTTTTGTGACAACTAATCATATCCCCCTCTTAGTTGTTTTCCCTTGTGTTGCCAACACTATTTTCTTGTTTAAGTAAAAACTATCTCAAATTATGTAACAGTTCCTTGGATAGTTAATATCCTTGTGGCTAAACTTTCAACTAGTATTGATCATTATATTTGTGGTAGCTCGTCATAGTATGTTTCATTAAAGGTCTATGAAGTTAAAGACTCTTTATACATGAATGTCTTAAATTAAAATTCACATGTGTATGCTGACAGTAGTGGAGTCTTGAAGAAATGATGTTATTCATGTATGTATTAAGGTTTAAATAATTGTAAACAGAGTAGGAAAATATTATGATGGATAAAAAATTATTGTGATAAGGGTGAATAAGGAAGATGGAGTTTGAAAGTTTGATGATGCAGAGTTAGAGTAATGAAATGTATTGAAATAAAGATATCCTTTGAATCTTATTCTTTCCAAGATTAAAAAAAGTGATGTAAGTTCATGTTAGTGAGACATAGATTGACCTTTTTCCAGTGAGGTTGTAATCAGTGAGATTTGATTGCCAGTGAGGCTGTATAGTCCTAGTGAGATTATTATTATGCCAATGAGGCCTAATAAATTGAACTTTTTGAGTGGTTTTTTCTCCCTGTAAAGGGGTTTTCCACTCATAATCATAGTGTTATGATTCCTCATTTTGTGGTCTATTTGTGTTTGGTTAGTACTTCATGATCAATATTTTTAGTCTTGTTGACTCCATTGTCAAGCATTTCAATCTTGTTGATTTTATTTTATACCTTTCAACATTTGAACATCCATGTTATTTGAAGTAACCACAATGAAATTATATACATAGGTTTATATGAAACAATCAAGTTGAATTTGATTTGTATCTTGAATCACTTATTCAACCCCCCCCCTCTCAGTGATTCCTTACTCCAAAAAAATTATAAGGTCTAGATAAGTTTAAAGCATTTAAGTCTATGGTTGAGAATGAAATAAATTTGAAAATTAAGTGCTTGAGGTCTGATAGAGGTGGTGAGTTCACCTCCAATGAGTTTAACAGTTTTTGTGAAGATCATGGAATAAAGAGACAATTATCAACTCCTAGGACTCCTCAACAAAATGGAGTTGTGAAGAGAAAGAATATAACAATTCAAGAAGCATCAAGGACTATGATGAAAGAAGAAAAATTTTCAAATGTCTATTGGAGAGAAGCAATTCATACTGTAGTCTACATACTTAATAGAGGCCAAGAAAGAATGAATAGTTTAAAGACTCCCTATGCATTATGGTATGGAAAACCTCCTACTATGAAATATTTTAGTTTTTTGGAAGCAAATTTTATATCAAAAGAGATAAAGAAAAATTGGGAAAGTTTGATGCAAGATATGATGAAGGAATATTCCTTGTATAATCTACAAATAGCAAAGAATACTAGTGCTACAATAAAAGGTTGAAGAAAATAGTTGAAAGTGCAAGTGTCAAAGTGGATGAATAACCACATCAAATCTTTGTGTTGATAGAAGGATATGAATTTGATGAACACCCTTGTAGTGAATAAGAAAAGGATGAAGAGAAAGAAAAAGAGATGACAGTTGAAGAGGAAGAAGCTTTAGAAAAGATCCCAAAGACTCCTAAGTATGTGCAAAAGAATCATTCTAAAGATCAAATCATTGGAGATAAGAGAAAAGGTGTGTTGATAAGGAGAAAATTTGCTTTGACAGAGGAACATGTAAACTTTTAGATGTAGAACCTAAAATTGTAACTAAGGCATGCAAAGACAAGAATTCGATCAAAGCTATAAATGAAGAGTTGGAGAAAATTGAGAAGAATCAAACATGGGAATTGGTCCCAAGACAAGAAAAAAAATGTAATAGGAACTAAATGGGTTCTCAAGAACAAGTTGAATGAGGATGGAAAGGTTGTCAAAAATAAGGCTAGGCTTGTGTGTAAAGGCTACTTACAAGTGGAAGGAATATATTTTTAAGAGAATTTTGCTCTGGTGACAAGGATGGAAGCCATTAGAATGCTTTTGGATTTTGAAACACATAAAGAATTCAAGGTATATCAGATGGATGTGAAGTTTGTGTTCTTTAATGGTGAGTTAGAAGAAGAGGTTTACATTGAATAATTGGAAGGTTTTTATTGTTAGAATATGTTGATATGGTCTACATATTGAAAAAGGAATTGTATGGACTCAAATAGGATCCTAGAGCTTGGTATGCAAGATTGGATAGATATTTGTTGCAATAGGGATTCAAAAAGGGTACTACAAATAGAAATATTTACTTCAAGGTTGAAGGAGATCAGATCTTGATCGTGGTTGTGTATTTTGATGACATAATATTTGGAGTCCAAATGAAGGTATGTGCAAGAGTTTTGCAAAGGAGATGCAAAATGAGTTTGAGATGTCAATGTGTGGGGAGATGAATTTCTTCCTTGGTTTACAAATCAGTCAATCAAAAAAAGGTATTTTTATTTCACAGTCAAATTATGTTAAGGAAATGTTGAAGAAGTTTGGAATGGAGGATTCTAAAATAGTGTGTACTCCCATGGTTACTAGTTGTAAGTTGAGAAAAAATGATGAATCGCCTATGACTAATCAAAGCAAGTATAGATCAATGATTAGAGGATTGCTATATCTAACTACTACTAGACTAGATATCATGCATGTAGTTTTTTTGGTGGAAATATTTCAAGAAGATCCCAAAGAATCACATGTGATAATAGTTAAAAGGATATTCAAATACTTGAAGGGCACTCCAAATTTTGGTCTATATAGTATCCCAATGATACTGATTTCTCTTTGAGTGCAAATACATATGTATATTGGGCAAGTTGTGTAGATGATAGAAGAAGTACCAATGGAGGTGTCTTCTTTCTTGGAAACATATTGGTTTCCTGGTTGAGAAAGAACTAGGATTCAGTGTCATTATCTGTTGTAGAGGCAAAGAATATTGAAGCAACATCTTGCTACAATCAAGTGTTATGGATGAAGTAGACTTTGAAGGATATCAGAGTGTCATATGATGAACCTATTTCTATCTTGTGTGATAGTACAAGTCCTATTGATATTTTAAAAAAATTGATAATGCATTCAAGGACAAAGCATATCTCTATCCAGTATCACTTTCTAAGAGAGAAAGTTGCAGAGAATGAAGTTAAGCTAGAGTGTGAGCCTACAAAGGATCAAGTTGTAGAAATTTTTAGAAAGGATCTTCCAAAAGATACATTTGAGTATCTCTAGTAGAAGCTAGGGATTATTTCCCCTCCTTTCAATTAGATGCATAAGGATGTGCATCTGTGTAGGGAGAATTTCAAGGTACATTCTTGGTCCTGGGCTGATGAAAGCTACCTCTTAGGGGGAACAGGTAGTGGTGTTTTTTTGGTTGGTGTAGTCAAGGGGAGCATATTTTGTTTCCCTAAGGGGGAGTAAGTAGAAGAGAGAGCATAAAAGTAAGAGAAGTGTCAAGTAAGTGCAGTGAAAAGAGAGAAAGTAGAGAGAGTTGCTTACTAGTGTTTCCTAAAGTGAAGTGTGCAGGTGATGTCAAAGGGGGAGATATTGCCCTTTGTCATTATTGTCAAAGGGAGAGAGTAAAGTTGAAAAAAATCCTCAAGAAAAGGGGAGAGAATTTTGTTTGAAGAACAAAGGTAAAGGGAGAGAGAGTGTGTGGTGTAAGCTTGATGCAAAGTTTTTCTTTTGTTTTTAATGGTTTTTCAGAGCTAGTGTTGCCATCAATGATAAAGGGGGAGATTGTTGGAAATTGTTGATGTTTTCATTGATTCCAACCCCTAGTATTGGAGTTGTTGGAGATTGATAGTGTTGTCATCAGTATCAAGTGTGGATGTGTTGTGATTTTATGTCACATTAATTTCAACCCCTAGTGTGGAGATTGTTGGAGTTGTTGAAGAGTGTTGCACTATGTTGTCATATATTGTATTGTGTCTTGATGTCAACCTCTAGTGTAGTCATGTTATGTGGTGATGTTGAGAAGTGTTTGTGGTATTGAGAAGGTGTTGTAGATGTTGTGGATGTGTTAAAAAGATGTTTTTATTGTTGTTGATATAGCTAGTTCACTTGGTTTCCAAGTGCTTTTGAGAAAATTCGAATAGAGAAGTGTCTAGTGTGACAAAGATGTGTTCAATGTTGTGTTCCATATTTCTTCATGGTTGAATATTTGCTTGTGCAGTTTGGATATGTTGATCAAAGGTTTTCAAAGGTGTTATATACAAAGTTTCAATTTTTGAATCATATGGAAGTGGAAGTTGTGTTTGATAGTTTTTTTTCCTATGAAGAAGGTTGTATGGGAGAAATGGAATTGCTCTGCATTTCTTCATGTTGTTGTTTCTTATCTTTTAAATTTAGGAATGAGCTAATATTTTCTATACCTACCTTTCCCTAGAGTATGTAGTTTTCATCTATTCTGCGAGCATGGATTCATAAGCTATATTTTCTGGTAGTATGTCTAGTTGCACCAAATGAGAGTGTTCTTCAATTTCAAGTGCATGTATCAATGGTGCTAGATATTTTGATGATGTCAGATATTCTTGGATGTTGTGAAGTGTTGCTATGTGGTCTACATGGTGTTTACAGACCTAGAGAGGCGTGTATGGGGTTGCTTGTTAGTGTTAGTGCAGGTTTGGCTAACCTAGCGTGCTAACACTAATTGTGGAGGTTTTTTGTTGTTTTTGGAAGCATGGTGAAGCATGTTGATGTAGATTTGGGTCCTAGTTAACCCTTGGCATGGTCTACCTTCACTTCTTTCTACTATAGAAGTTTTTGGTGATGACCTATTTTTTGGATGAACATTTGAGGTGCATACGTTTCATTGAGGTCGATATGGAGATGGTTTTTGAGGTTGTGGTTATTATATAAAAAGGTTAATTGTTGGAGATGTGTGTGGTGTGATGTAAGGTGTGTGTGAAATACAAATTTGATCATGTGGTGATCTGAGTGCAAGCTTAAATCCCTATGACTCTAGATGTAGTGAGAAGAAGGTGTCTACATTTTTAGTGTTCTTGAAGTTGTTGGAGGTAGTGAGCCAAAGGTTGTGGATGGTGCAAAGTTGCAGTGGTGGATCTCTCCTATTGCTCTGAGATAGTGAATATCTATATAATATTTTTCTTCTTTATTCAAGTTCTTTTAGATAATGAATCATCTAGGCAGTGAGCCTTTCTTCTTTTTTGGGTCTTGAGCCCTCCAACAGTGAGCCTATTGTATTCAGTGTTGATATTCATATATATGTGAGCTAATCCTTATTGTGGTTTTTCCTGATTAGGTTTTTCCACATAAATCTAGTTTTCTCTTTTGTATGGTGTTGTGTTGGTGTTTCATATGTTTACTTTTTGTTGATGCTTAATGCATGATCTGAAAGTTAATAAGGGCTTGAAAATTAATGAGGGTTTGATGATTTTAATATACAACTGATTCACCTCCCCTCTCAATTGACTTTTGTGTCTAACAATAAATAGAGGTAAAAGGGAACCTAAGTGAATAAACAAAAAAGTACCTAATGAAAAAAAATTACATTGTGAGATTGAGTCGCAACATATCCCAAGGTTCTTCTAAATGTTTTCATTATGGGTTTAATGAGTCATTTTTGGATCATTTTTTCTTTCTTGATTCTCTTTTTATGAGGGTATTTGGAGCTACAAGTGAAACATCTAGAACCATCATCTCATTCATGTTAATTCTTTGTTTGAATTTAGGGCCACTTTGATGGTTACATGACATAACCATCCAAAATAACACGATGATTAACACGTCACAATAACCTGTCATAATAACCAAGCCAAAAATAACCATGGTCGAATAACCCATGGACAAAATATCCCCGTAAGAATATAGAGAAAGGAAAACTAAATTTATAAATTACATGGGTTATTTGTCCATAGGTTATTTTGACCACAAGTTATTTTTTCCATGGGTTATTATGACCCTGGTTATTGTGGTTATTATGATGGGGTTATTGTGGGGTTATTGTTGGGTTATTATGTCTTGATACCCGAATTTGATACATCCTTCTACTTTTGCCTCTTTAATTTTGATGGCCTCATATATTGATTGTCTTTATTTTTTAGAAATTTTGGTTGGAAAAGTTAGCATATTTTCTATGCCCTTAATATTGGAGTACATCGAGTTATGAATAGTCATCTTGTGGCTATATTAACTCTTAAATAAGTCATATTATTATTTAGTTAGTTAGGTCAACCTAGGGCTTATATAGGGTTATCTAAGTTAGCCTAGGTGATATCCTAGGAATAAAAAAGGTATATATAGGAGGTAGTGAGTCTTATTTCATAATCATATTATGATTTATGTTCTCATTGGAGATATTTGGTGGTTTTCCCCCTCAAAGTGGCTTGTTATTCTCAGTTACTATAAAGTATTTTCAACATATTTCCTATCATATTAAATTCTATTGTGCAAGTTATTCCATTACAATATTTGCCAAGGTTTTGAGAGCCTTTTTTGTATGCATGTTAGAATATTTTGGACTTTGAAACAAAGGAAAATAGGGCACCAAAATGAAATGATGAAAAATGGGGTGAATGAATGAATTTTGTTGTAATATATGATGTACCTATCTATCTTCTAATTTCATTAGGAAAAGAGATCTTCCAATGGTAGGATTGACTTTCAACCCTTAGGTGAGTCAACCCGATTAGGGGATCTATAATTTATTTTATGACAAAAAATGACAAATAAGACTGAAATACACTTTTGGGAGATGAAAATAAAATGCCTAATGAACTCAATTATGTGATATAAAACTTGAAATTCTGAAATAAAGGATAGCTCAAACAGAAACAATAATTTTATGATAGATTTGATAAGGGAAGATTGATGTGTACCTATCACCAAAAGTAGTTATTGAGTGTCCTGATAGGATAGATTCACCCTAGGGAAAATGGGTCTCTATACAGGGATTCAAAATCTTATTTCACAGTCCTCTTATCTCAAATCTGCACTCCCAATTCCTCTGGATTCCACTATCAAAAAGTTGGAAATGAATTTTGCAAATGAGTTTCTATGGCTTGAAAAGTTTGCAAAAGTGCACTTTTGATCCAATTTTAGTCCTTCTTTACCTACAAATCAGTAAACACAAAGAGGTAAATTTTTTTGTTTTTTGTGAATATGGGTTTGCCTTGGTCAAACCCTAGTTTGGTAATTAAACCTTGATAATGAAAGATAATGACAAATGACAAGGTTGATGAATGGATAAATCTATGTCACAACTCACCAAATCCTTAATGGCTACCCTTAGAGAACTGAATTCCAACACATATCCCTAAGGATTGGATCTTGCATGAATTGGCTTGAATGATAGCTTGATTTGACACTTGAATGCTTGAAACCTACATCACATTATTAGCTTCAAAACATAATATGAACAAACATGAACTTTGACATGATGATATGATCTTGAATGCTATTGTATATGCTTGATAAATCTACTCTTCAATGCTCTTGACAATTATATTTTCTCATATGAAATTTGAATTATGCAACTTAGATTTGAATTGATAAAAAGACCTTGTATTTATAGGTGTTTATTTAATTTCCCAAAAATTAGATTCCACAAGCCAACATTTGAAACTTGAATTTGAATCATTAAAATTCCAACAAAAACATATTTTAAATTGGGTCTTGGCACATAAGAAGGACCCAAAGTCCAAGACACACATAATAAAAGATGTTTTAAAATAATGTTAGCATTTGTTTAATGTCGGTTTCCCTTTTGGAAAATGGGAATAATAAGGCTTAGGAATGCATAATTTAGGCAATTAGAAGCTTAATTAATTATAATTAATTAAGGGGCCTATACATAGTGTGAAAATGTAAAGGATTACAATCTTCTACACTACATTTAGAACCCACTTTAGTGAGAGTATGATCCCTACACTCAAACTCACACTAAAGTAGACAAATAAGTCAAGAGAATTCTAATTGTACAACTGTTACAAAGATGAGAATTTCAAATATCAAGGAGGATGATAAAGTCCCCAAGATCAAATGTCCCATGGAAAACCAACAAAGGCACAAAGAGACATATGAATGTAGCAGCGACACAAGATACAACATTATACAATGTCAAAATTAATACAAGAAAAAGATGAAAGTTAGCAAGTTATGTTAAGCCAAGTCCATCAAAAATTATCTCATGGCACCATAGGAAAGAAAGTTGTGTTATGCAAGGTGGCCATGAAAACACACTCACAAGTGCAATCCAATATACACTCAATGAGCTCAAACAAGTGAGAAACACACAAGGTCTAGTGTAGTCTAATATACACTAGGTGTGTACCCACAAAACAAGTAGTGATGAGAAAGTCATGCCATGGCTATAGGCTCCCATATGTCAACCATACCAAAATTTATACTCCCTAATAACTTTGATAAGGCGCCAGATATGACAATCACAAGGCTAGAAAGTCATGTTATGCTAGACACTCATGAAACAATGACAACACCAAGCAAGTGGTGTTATGCTTAGTGGCCAAAAGTATTGGTTTATGATAATCAAAGGGGTTTTTCTTAGTTCATGAATGATCTCACTTTAGGGAACATCATGCTTGATATCACCATCAAGAGAGGACTAGTCAAGAGATAAAAGATTCACACCCTAGGGAATGCAAGCCATAGCATTACCACTAAGAGGAATGCCATATTTCAAGAAAGAAAGGACATCAAACCCAATGTAACCAAAAAGAAGACACATCACATGAAATAAGAATACCACATTTTGAATAAGAAGTCATGACATCAAGAAAGAAACAAGCAGGAGGCATAATGCCCCACACTTTAAATAAATTGTTAAACACTAGATGTTGTGAGCAATTACTTTAAAGTAGAATATAATAGAATCCAATAGATAAAAGAGACATGAGAGATTATTTTCAAAACCCCATGCCAAACATATGTATGCCATGAAATGGAGATTTCCCCCATATGTAATCGTAAGATAACACATAAGGGATCCATGGATTTGGGGTTAGTGTGTGTATTCACTACAATGATATAATCAAGCTCAAAATCATCATTCCCCAAATAACTCATGGAATAATGAGCACAAAGGAAGAATGACACATAGAGAGAAAAGACAAAGGAGAAGCCTTTTGGGTCAGCATGGAAGAGACCTAGAAACTTCTTGAAACCTTGCATCATCCCCGAAAGGAAACACAAGACAAATGAAAAAGACAGTGGTTATGACATATAGAAGAATGAAGATACAAATAGAATAATATCACAAAAAAATTGCTTCCTTTGTGTCCGTGCACCAATGAAGTGACAAGGGTCACCCAAAGTAGGCTTACAAACATAAATAAATTCCAAGAAGCACAGTATAGAGGATCACATTACACATATGCAATCACAAAAAGAACATGAATAGAATACATAAAGCTAGTATGACACATGTGAGCCGACCTAAAGCAAGTCGTATACATCCCAATATTGTTCATCATATGTGGAAAGTAGATGGCTATCCAAAGGGGAAACAATAAGTGCCATAGTAGGACAATCACCAGGTTCAACACATGGCTATGCTCTCTTATTAGGAGGATCATCACGGTTTTATCGTCTAAGCTCATGGAAGAGGAAAATAATAAATTTAGCTCATTAGGAACTTCCTCATCAATTTTAGCACTCTCATCATCATCATCAAAGTTAATCACAATAGGAGGCCTAATGATAATACCCATAGAGGTTTCCTATGTTTGTTTTTGTGGTGAAGGTGGATAATTATCATGTTTTGTTTGAGTTAAATTTTATTCTTGATTTTTTTGTTTATTCTCTTCTTCTAATTTATGAGCAATAGCACAACATCTACATCTATGATCTTTATCATTTTTGTTTCTTTTTGCACAGTTTTCAAGTTGTGATTGTGTAGGAGTGGGTTTATCAACCATAGGTTTCTTTTCTTCCCACAAGGGAGGAATAGAAGGAACCATTGAGGGTTGGTCAACCACTTTCTCTTTAGGTTTATAAAAAAATTTGATCTTAGGAGGCACAATGGGGATTGTATAGTTATCTCTTGGTATCTTATAGGAAATAGGTAGAGGATTTGTCATGTATTTGTCTTGATTACTTAGAAGGGCTTTTGGTTCAATCATGGTTTCATCAATGATAGGAGACTCAAGCATGGATTGAGGGATATTTCTAAGAGATAATTATACTATGCACTTTTCCTTGAACTTTTGATATGATTTGAAAAATAATTCATTACAAGGCTTAATAGGTTCCATAGGTTTGAGCCAAAGGAAATCCAATGAGAAATTTCTATGGGAAGACACAAGATTAAGGCTACTATGATACACAATGAAAATTTTGTTTCCAAATGGAAATTATAAGCATTTATGCATTACCAAGTGGACAACATCCATGGATAGCCTAGCTTCACACAAAATTGTTCTGAAAATGGGATGATGGAGAATGAGACATTTAGTTGCTTCAATCCAACTTTTAAGGGGGAGTGATCGAACCTATCATAGGGAAAGAAAAACCATTATGTATTTTGATCCATGCTTTCAATTGTTCATAAGAATCTTGATAAATTTCATGAACAAACAAGAATTCCTCGGTGACCACATTCTCTATACACATGAGGTCATTTGATATCCCATTCGTAGGCTTGTCATTGATTCTTCCAACTATGCAAAGAGGACCATTAGTTGTATGTTTAATTACATAATTTTGTGAGAAATAAATGTCAAGAGACATTTTTGTTTGGCCCTTACGAGGTGTGGACAAATATTTTGGTTACCCAAGGGTTCCTCTAACTCTTCTAAGTTTTTCACCTAAAAGGAGAGGAATAATGGGGCCAAAATGGGCAATGTCTACACTCAATATTATGTAAGAATGGATGGAATATTCCTAAATTCAATGGTCTAAATGCAATAAATTGATAAAAGATGTTGATCATTAATGTAAAACCTAAGAAATATAAGGTGTTTGAAAACACAGTGTTGTATGCAAACATGTGATAAATGACCTAGAAATGTTAACAAAACTAGACAGAAAGGTATGAAAAAAAATGTGTGCACCTGGAGGTTGAAAAAGGATGGCATGAAGGTCTGGAATCCTGATAAAAACTATTGTAGAAGTCAACTGGGACACTTGTACCAATCTAGGCAACTTAGTCCCAGATCTGGAAAAACTACCCAAAAGCTTGTTTCTATCAAATGGGTATCCAAATCTATAGAAACCTCTAAGAAATAGGTTCAGTGGGACTAAGTCACCATTTTTGGAAACTTATTCCACTTCTAAATTTCTAAAAATTTGAAAGTGGAAATGGAAGCCCTCGGTCTACACTTTGGTTTCTGACAGGTGTCTACTTTTGAAACTCTGATTTTTGTGCCTGGAAGTGACTTTTTGTTGATATTTGGGCTTGGTCAACAAGGAGATTTCTTCAACAAGTCTTCAACCTTATCTTCAATGATCTTCAAACACTCAAAGTACCTAAATCTGCAAACACACAAAGAGAGGAGAAAATATTCATTGTTAGGGCATGGGGGTT
>VDFB02183172.1:0-17380 GCA_007258455.2 Sequoia sempervirens | reverse complement strand
TAGTGCCTTATCAAAGTTGTCAAGATGATAACTTTGGTATGGTATGGGATGCTAATATGATTCTCTCATTTTCCACCTCATTGGGATAACTCACCTAGTAGATAGATTGAGGTACCATTACCCCCAGTGAGAGCGCTATACACATGTACATATTTTGGGATAATTCACCTAGTGGAAAGATTGAGGTTCCACTACCCCAAAATTAAGGCTTAACACATGTTAGAGACAAACAACCCCGTTCCACATCATGTCAAAATAGTTGTGTTTGATCCTTTTGTTTTTCTTTATTTTTCTTGGCCTTTAACAAGGTATGACTATGTATCTTTGTTATTTTTTCACACTTAAGTGTCTTGAATGTCTACTTTAGTGTGATTTTGACATGGGGCCATCCTCTCACTAAAGTAGGGGCAACTGTCTTAATTGACAAAAAATTATCCCTTTTCCTCACTTGATTTGGGAATAATTATCATTGAATTAACCTAGGTTTAATGCTGTAATGTGTTGTACACATTCAAATTGATCTTGGGCCCCTTTTTAACAAAATGTACTTAACTTGTACCTTATTTTAGGTGTTGTAAAGTGTTGTAACACACTTTCACACTTATTTGGGGTCCTCTTAATTAATTTTAGTTATTTAGAGTTAATTAACCCCTTTAATTCAAATTTAAGCCTTATTTGTGACACCTTCTGAAGATCTATCCCAATACCCATAATTCAAATTGCAAAACATTCAATTAGGAAAAATTAAGGTCCTAGAAATTGGTGCTAGGACCCATTCACCCTAGGTGGCGAATGGTCCTCCCTCTATAGGACCCCCCTTTCTTTGTAGATTCTACATGGGTTTTTTAAGTTCTTTCACCCCCAGAAGGCAAGGTCTTGGAAACTTGTGCCATGACCCATTCACCCTAGGTGGAAAATGTGTCCTCCCTTAATAAATACCCCCTTTTTGAATTTGATTCTAGTGGGATCCTAATAATATTCATTTCTAGATTTGGTGTCGGCTTCAATTGTTTGAATTTCAGGGTTAATCTCTTGATTTAGTATAAATAAGTGGTTAATTCACATTGTTTCTCCTAGCAAGTTCAAGTTATCATAAGAGTACATTCACAAGAGAATTATAGAGAATTTCAAAGGAATTTTAAGACAAATTATCAAGAGTCTATTGCAGCAATTCAAGATCATTTCATCATGTCTAAGGCATAATGCATTCTTACATGTTGTTGAGCTAAGATAGTGAGTGTAGCATTGGAGATCTACTTGCAAGCATTGTTACACATCTTATTCAAGATCAAGATCTACATTCTTCATGGCCACTTCATGTTAGATTGCATGTTTACATTTCAAGATAACATCCAAGGTATCATCAATCATATATTTCACGTTTCATGCTTCAATTTCCTTATTTTATCATTTTGTTTAATCACCTACAAGGGGTTTGACTTAGGTAAACCCCTATTCACTAACAATCAACAAGTTTTTCTTTCTCTTGAGTGTGTGTTTGTAGATTTATAGGTTGAAGATCAAGAGGAGAAGAAGTTTAGAGCAAAATTGTCAAAATTGTTAAGTTGCAAAGTTGACCTTTATAGTGCAAGAAAAAAGAATTGAAGCTACAAAATTTGTTACAGGTTTTTGGGAGCTGACAACCGAGGATCTAAGAGTGCAGGCATCAAGGAAAATAATCCATTTCTTAGTTTCAAAAACCATAACAAGGAGCCATTCACCACTAAAGGTGAATGAGTCAGGTCTGTGCCCTAAAAATAAGCTTCTTGTAGCAAGGTACACATCATTTTGAGCTCTAAAAACTCCCCTCATAGTTGCTATAACAGTTAGGGTTAGTTTCTGATTATTATTTGCATCTTATAACACATAATTGAATGTTTTATGGGATATTTAGTGGTTCATCATCTTTTTGACTCATTTTGATGCAAACCCTAATTTCCCCATTTTTAGACACTTATACTAAAATTATTTTTCCAAAAAAGTCACTAGCATGGAGTAGTATCAAAATCTATTTGAATATTTAATAAATATTTTTGCATGATATTCTTATTGAAAGGTGATGTAAACACTATCCCATATAGATATCTTGAATTTAATGTATTATGAAGTTAATAATTGATATCATATTGCTTAGATAACTTGGATGTAAGCTTATGTGGAGGAGGAAGAATAACCATTATATGGAAAAATTGGTTGTTGAGACATAAAATTTTGACCTTTATCTATCCTCTAGTATTTATGTATAAATATATGAAAAATACTTAGGAGATTAGAATATTCATAATACATATGTATGTACTAGGGGCAGAGGTTGGACAAGGATTAAAAAATAGATCTTGAGAAGTTCCAAATAAGTCCAAATTATCATCAATCGCATGAAGACAAGAAAAATGAGTGATAAAAGCATGTGCTAAATCCATAAATGAATGATAAAATAAATAAGATAAGTCAAACCATTGTAGCGATCTACTCAAATAAATTACAAACTAACTAATAAATATGATATTACCATCTAAGTACTTATAACTACAATTAAAAATAACTTTTAGTATGTAAAAATACACCAATGATACCATCAAATTTATCATGTATAATAACTCCTTAGTAAGAGTAAGGATATCATCATGTAATGAAGCATGAATAACATCTACATGAGAAGTGAATAAATTAATATCATAACACATGTTATCATGTAGCATGCCATTGGGTGATATCAGGAGTATCAATAAAACTAGCATGAGATGTAAAAAAATGGTCATTACAAAGCATGCCATCACAAATAACTAATGAAGAAGACAACATAGTACAATCCATATTAGAAATAGATGTAACCATAGAGTATAGGGATACCTTATCCATATCTATGACATAAGAGATACCATCATGGTGATCTCAAGCATGAGAAGGAAAGATACTCCAATGAAACACTTCATCATGTTCATACACATCACTATCATGAGTCATAATAAGATAAGAGACAATGTGAATCTCATGGAAAAATTGAGTAAATGAATGAGAAAAGGAGGCGAAGGAACCAACAATTTCTATTATTGGGAAAAATCATAGAAATGAGAGAATGAAACATTTATAGATAATACATCCTAATTCATAGCATTGAAAGATATAATATGAGTATCAAGGATGGATGAATATATGTGGTAAATGATAAGTTTCCATGCAAATCCACGATGTGAAATATATCAATGAGGCATAAGCCAAGGTAGGTGGAAGGTATGAAAGAGAGATTAAGCAATACAAGCCAAAACTCTAATAAAGTCAATGATACACAATATGGACGGATCCAAAACCTAATTAAATTTGGTTTGACAAAAAGATAATAAGAAAATATAAAACATCAAATGAAAGAAGGTGAAACCATATTATTTGTTTTGGTCATATAGGAATGTTAGTTTCACGTATTTATGCAATGAGTATGAGCTCTTTTACTACAACTTATTTAGACCAAATAATTAACAATAATAAACCCTAAGATTTTAGAGTTGGGAAAGATAATGAAATGATACAATAACTACTACAGTTAATGTGGCAATTACATTAATTTATTGAAATATACTTAGATCTCAATACAATTAAGAAAATAGTATTAAAGATGTCACAAATCGATTTTCTTCTAGATACTAAGAACTGCAGAAATGATAAAATAATGACATGATTATAGACATTTTTGTTGAATTTTAGGTTCACGTTCAAGATTACATAGCTAATCTCTATGCACATAGAAGTCAACTTTATGCCTACATAAATGAACTTGACATGTGAATCTAAACTTTACATGAAAAAAAATATTTAATAGGATTTTGATGACCAAAAATTATTTACCTCAATTTGTACACATGCATTTGGGAAAACAATTTCCATGGAAACCATTTAAGGACTTGCTACACAAGGATTTATTATCCTTTAGTCAAGCCCTTATGCAAGATAATTCAATAAAAATAAATGAGGATTAAATACAACAATAAACCATGCAATATGCTTGTAGGATGCTAATGTAGTGGTTATGTACTAATATTTCATTAGATATGAACTATATTCCTTTTATTTCTTGGTGTTCTTTAGATGATTTAAATGAATTAGAGCTAGTTCTTAAATAAACCACCTCAAATTGAAATTTCAAAGAATTTATTCTTTAACTGGCTATTTGCTAGAATGTAGTTTGAAGTAATCCATGCTTTAGTTAGCTCAAAATAACTAGTAAGGGACAACATGGGCCCAATTTAATAAAGTTTAATTTGAAATTTAGGTTTCAAATCAATGCATGCAAAAGTGATTTGGGTCAATTTCCTATGCGTGCATTTGAACCAAGGAGGAAAGTGGTATATTTATTACATGCAAGTTGGGAATTTTGGGATGTGTGGAGGTGGAATAGGGCTATGATAAGGTTACTTCCAACTTCAAGGAAAAATCTGTGATCTTGCATACTAGTTATTGTAAAAGGACAACACAGTTGTCATGGGCTTAAAACATAAGGGCAAAGGGAATTGATATGTGATTTTCACCATCAAATTATTATAAATAAATTTTAAATCCTTATGATTAAAATTATTGTCATAAAAAAATAATGTTCACATGGATGTAGTAATGTTTAAGATTGGGACTAGCTTAACTATAAAATATTTATAAATTTTTGTCATACTTATTTGTTGTTTTTGTTACTTTCCACTTTGTTCAATTTAGTGTACTATTTAGATTTCAACCTCATCCTTTATAATCTTAAATTTGTCACAAAAAATCCTTTATCTCTTATGGTATCAAATTTAGTATGATCCTAACTTCTTCTCTTATCTAAATATCAACCTCATCCTTTATAGATCATCTCCTAACTTCATCTCTTAAAATCATCATATTATATATGTAGATCATGAAATGTGATCCAAAATTATATATCATTCAAATAATGCATTAGATATAGATTATAAAATATAATATGAAATGTTGATGAAGTAAAAATACACAATTTTTATTATTTTTCAATTTAAAAAAAAAAAAAAAAACTTACAAATCAAAATAAAAAAAATAAAAATACAGTAAGGGAGAGGGACTGGTGGTGGGTAAGGTGATGTTGAGCGAGGGGTCCATGCCAGCAGCATTGGAGTTGATAAAAAAAAAAATTCACATGTCCCTATACATCTAGCTGGCACTCCCCCATTTTTTTTCTAGTGAAAATTGCGCATGTTTATCAATATTTTCAGACCGTTTTTCAAAAACCACAAAAAAAAACCAAAATATGTCATCGACCGATAGTGGGTCACTAATTCATATATTATACTATTGATGGCAGACAAAATGCATTTTAGAGGCCACCCACCATCACATGGAGAGTTCTGATTTGAGGCACTGGGAACCAAAGAAGGACGTTTGGATTCTGCTGCCCAAACCTACCCACAGAAAACAACACAGAAAGTCAAGAATGCATCATAATAATTAGTTTCAAAGGGTCCCACATAAAGACTTCTAGAGAAGCCTCTAAAACAAGAATACACCCACGATCACAGTCCTCAACAACTCACTGTGATGAAATCCTCATGAAGTAAATTCAAGATTTCCCACTTATTGAAGAAGTCACTTACTTTATCTGTAACAGTGATTGAAAGAAATGCTTTCAAAACATTGTGCAATTAAGTGGCTTCCTCAAAATATATTTTCAACTTTCATTTTAACATATAATGATTATGGATATCATGAATAATCATAATTATTTTGAGACTTGAAAATAGTTAAAAGGTTTCTACTTTTCTACTTTATTGTCAACTTGTTTATTCAAGTAGAAAGAAGAGGTTTGAAGGGAACGCATCAGAATCTGAACACCAGTTTGACCAAAAAAAATTTTAACAATAAAATCAATTACTTTGTTTTCATGTGTAATTAAATAGTTTATTAAATTTAATATATTTTTGTATATCTTATTTATAATAAGAATAATTTAAGTTTTTATTTAAAAATGATTCTTTCATTGCATCATAAAATTAGATTGGCTTGATTATTGGAATCTAAATAATTATTTATTTAATTTTTATGTACTAGTCAATCAATCACTTTTATTTCAATGAATTTGACCATTAAAATTACTTTATTAATAAGATAGAATAATTAGTCGATAGGCTACATATAGTGTGAGACACCACAAAATCAAGTTTCAGCTGCAGTTTAATGGTAAACCAGTCAGATAAATATTGATTTGACAACTCAATGGGAACGTTCTATTCCTATTTGCAGTGTTTTTTGTCAATTTAATGACAACTTTCTTTTTTCATTTACATTGCTTCATGGTTTAAATCTATATGCAAATATTTCATAATCACCGCCAGCAATTCACGGCCATGGAAAATTCACTCATGAAAAATTCACCATCAAGTAAAATTCACCAGGGAAGAAAATTAATGGCATTAATATTTTTTAATATATATTTTGAAAACTTTGATTTTATTAAAAATATTAACGCAGTTTTCCGCCATGATGAATTGCTGGCAGTGAATTTGCCCTATACCTTAATTTATATTTGAGCAATTCCATTCCATTCATTTTTTATAAATATAATGCGACTACAAATATGATTTTATTTGTTAGAAGCATGAACCTGGCCGAGCTATTGTATAGCATTTCTCAAGGCACGGAAAATATTATTTTATTATCTTTTATCCAAGGATACAAAAATCTAACCTACCAGATTATGACATGAATCTGATAGACACAGACATTTTTAGGCTTCATTCATTGTGTGAGCATATTACGGTCGTCTTACATCATTTGACATTACAGAAATTGGATATATTCAGTCAAGGTCTGTTTTTTTATGGTTGTTTACGTTACAAAATGATTTTATATATATGGGTTTAAATTTGACAGTTATATATTTAAATTTAGATTTTGACAGTAATACTGTTATATATAACTTGTTTAATGATTTAATCTAATTATTTTTTTCTTCATAGTGTGTAAGAGATGTTTCACAAATTTATCAATCATTTGAGATATAGAAATAAATCGAATTTTATAAAATCTTGGTTGTATATCATAATCTAGGACTATTGTTTGGTCCAAATATCCATGCTTATTCAATGTTATATGTGTTGAGATGAATACACATAATTCACTTTTCTTTGTTTTGTACTTGGTTTGGTACTCTCCTCTGTAAATATTACTTGTGATCATTTCTAAACATTGAAAGCCCTAGTAATCTACTCTTGAATCCATGTCAATCACTAATAACCCTATTAATCTACTCTTGAATCCATGCTACACGCCTAAATTTGAACCCATTGGTATTTATATCTTTCTTGATAAAAATCCATGTGGTAGTGTCCTCAAAATTCAAAATATGTTTTTTCTGCTTAAACACTTACCCTCTCATATAACCCTAATTGTAATTCAATTCCAATAACTAGGAATAACTTGTAATTTTTAAGGGTAAAAGAAGGAGATCCATCTTAGGTTTTAAGATTTGAAACACTTGCACATCTAGCTATGTACATCCTTCAAAAAGATTCTATTTGACATCTAAAACTTATAACAACCCCCATTAGAGCTCCATTTTTGTTGCACAAACCATTTTAAAAATACTCTAATAACTAGTTTCATGGAAGTGTTTAAAAAAAATTATCAAGTCAACCTTAGCACTTGGTTGAGCCAAATCCTAGAAATAACATTTGTACCCTCCTTTCCCTTTTGGATAAAGGTTGCAAGTTTGAATTTTAAAGGCATAGAAGATGTGGTTGCATGCAATGGACACTATCACACATCATTGGACACTATTGTGCTTAGGGAAACATTGCAATACAGAATGAAACACTAACATATATCTTTGAAATGAAATACGAACTATCACACCTATAGAAGTTGATTTTAATCATTTCAAAGGCCTCCTACAACTTTAGTGACCCTCAAATAAAAAATGTTTTCTTTCTCCCTACTCTCATCACCATTTCTAGCTTAAAATGAACTTGGACAATCACAACTTTTTATGTTTTTATCCAAATTAACTATGAAATTTATTTAAATACTCTAGTACTTTGTTTAACATTATACCTTAATAAATAAGAACTCTAAAAATAAAAAGTAAACTTTGAGTAGTAAAATAGTGTGTTCCTACTTTTTTTTTTGTTTAAGTGGGATGCTCAAAATCAACATTTTCATTTTGTGTCAACATTAGTAGCAAATGGCTAAGAATTTAAGAATGGTGCAAACTAATGCATTGTTGAATTTTCTATGTAGATTCAAACTATACTTTTTTTATTAATTATTTATATTTTTAAAATAAATATAATCAATTTTTGGTATGTGCGTGGATCATCATGGAAAAAATAGGCCCTTAAGTGACAAAAGTTCAAAAAAAAACTGAAAGAAGTAACTTGGACGAAAAATTTGAATAAGTTATCTATATTATTCCAAAAATAAGTAATAATAGAATCTGTAAAAATTGAATGTAGTTTCTAAACTACTAGTTTGTTTAAAGAAAAAAAAAAACTATTTAGAAATTTGAAATTTCAATGCGTGAGTACTTAAATTTCGTGGAAAAAAATAAGAAGTAGGTGTTTGTCCACCACCTCATAACCACAATAAAATGTAACATTTTTTTTATAAGATTTTATATATAAGTAGAGGACTTATACACGATGTGATACATATTTTGTAATTTTTTCCAAGTAAATAATTAATTATGAATTTTTTATTACATCTTTTAATAAATATAAAAACTTGTATGTCTGACCACCTTAACTTTGTCAAAACTTCATGAAATTCAATTTTTCTTTTTTAATCTTATAGTATGTGAAGCATAGAATGTGGTACATGTTTTGGATTCAAAAATTGTGATATTGTTTGAAAGTTATAGATGTTTTTCAATCAGCCTATCAATCAGACTATAGTCATAATTTGAATAGAAAATGAATAATAATTACTTATTAAATTAAAAAGTAAAAGAATAATTTATATTGGTGGAAATTTGACAATAGTCCTTTAAAAAACCCTTTCGCTTCATCAATTTTGGTAAAAAAAGGTCATAGCCACATACCCATCATATGTTACTCTTTTGGGCTCCACGCGATCCCCGCAGACATATCTTTCATTTTCTTTTTTTTTTATTTAGTGACATTATCCTATAATGAGGAAATGGCACAACAACAGAGACAATGGCAACCTAACGGCTATATTTCAGAAAAAGACAAGAATTTGCAACATCATGGTAGGCTTGGTTACAGTAGACAGGTTCCTCAACACTGTGGTCCCACTAGAAATCCATGGAGGCAACATGCAGGCAATGGATCAAATGTTAGAAGGCATTGATTTTCAAGGCCAAATTGGAAACCCTTTCCTGCTCATAGGGTTCTCAACAAAGAAAAGCAGTCGATTCTTGATATTTGTGAGGAGGACATGTTTTCATATGGGGAGAAAACAAATTTTCAAAGCAAACACTCTGATAAAAACTCTAGTTTTCTTAACTGACTCTACCAAGATTTTGAGGTAGATCTTTGATCCAATAAAGTTGCAAAAGTTTTATTTTCTAGGCCTTATGAGTCAAAATATAGGAGATAACAAATTGAATCACATGTATGTAATTACATGCCCCCCAAGGGGTTCCCTTCAATCCAAGTAATAATCAGAATAAGCAAAATGGGATGCATATTAATCATGCAAGGGTTGAAGACATAAAAGAAATGGATCACGGAGAAAGGTGAGGGCCTAAGTCTCACACCACATCCAAAGAAAGGGAACAAAATACTTCTCAAAATCCTCAAAACTTGGATAAGCTAGATGGAAAGGAAGGAGTAGGGAAAGAGTTACAATAGACTTTGAAGAAGCATAATAAGAAAAAGAATAAGAAGAAGAAAGCAAAAACTAAGAAGCAATCTAATCCAAGTGGATCTCAAGACCCTAAAAATTAAACTATTCCAATTTCCCTTGACATCAGCACCATTTCAAAGTGCTTGAAAAACTAGACTCAATGCAAATTGAATGAGAAAAAAAGTTCATACGTCTGAGTTATGACTAGTCAAAGTTTGGTCAAATTAGGTACAAGGGGTCAGTTAGAAAGGCAAAAAAATTGATCAATTCAGAATCGATCAAAATAGGCATCAAAACGAAGAGCTCGTTGACAAAAACCCAATGCCGCTCATTTCTTTGAAAACAGGCCTCATACGCGAAAGTTATTGTGGGTCAAACTTGCAAGTTGACTTTACCTATTGGACCATATGGATGATGATGTCAGCATGACATAGCATGTTGACATGGTAGACAGTACAATATGGACAGTGATGTGGACCAATCGGGACTCAACACATGGTAGCTGACTATGCAAGTCGTACGATGATGTGGCATCTGTATGCAGTCAATCAGTGGGTGAGTTGGCAGTACAATCAACATATGACATCACCATAGTCTGCGAATGAGGTTTCGACACATGTCCTCTAGGTGTTTTATGACATGTCTTTGACAATGAATTGGGTTATTCCACATGGTCGTATCACAGGGCGTCACATGGCACCCTCTCTCAACACCCCGGGTCGGCAGTTTGAACAAATTTGTTTTGTTTACCAATAAAATAGTGATCGGGGCTCAAACCCCCAACCTCCAACTTACCAGCACCGTGCCTTGCCACTCCACTCGTGCATTTGGATTTACCCCAATATGGAAGGCAGTTCCTTTTAATGTTTCAAATTTTGAAATTTGTTGTTAATGGAACGGTCAGCGGGGGTTGAACTACTAACCACCTCCCGCCCAAAATCATATGCCACCATTGCACCACATAGGATGCCTAGGGTATGTTTAGTGGTGGTTTTGTTTTATTAATTTGTTAAAGCTGAAACTATAACTAAATAACCAATGGTTAAACATAAAAGAAATAAAACGAAAACAACCTAAAAACCAAATAGCTCGAATGGGTAATAAATTAAGGGGCTTAAAACAAAATTAAAAATGGTTTCTTTTAAAGGGTTGTTAATTGTTTTATTTTGAAAATGGGGAAATTGGTTTTAACCTAGCCTTAAAAGGGGGAAATGGCCAATTTTTTGGTTTTAACCAAATGGGCTAGGTTTTTGTATAAAAGGGTGATGGTAGGGAAGGATTGAAGCATTGAATTCATCCAATTCATCCATTGATCCAAGCATCCAAGATTCAAACATCCTTTCACCCAATTCATTCAAAATTTAGAATCCAAGTGATGATGTTTTGAAAAGCATCCCAAGGGAAGAGTTAGGATTGTCGAAGCTTTGTGTAGATACGTCAAAAGGCTATGATATTTTCTCTCGAAGGAGTATCATGATCGAGGTCCAGTTTGAAGACTTCTCTCTTGCAAGATTGTAGAAGAATTTTGCATTTGAACATCCAATGTTAGGTAACTAGAGTGTTTGATACTTGACTTTATTTTGGAATGATGCATTCAATATTGTCTGAATCATGCTCAATATGGATTTTGTAAACGAGGCAAGATACCTATGTGTCTAGTTCACATTCAGTTAATGCTTTAAGAACTAGAACTACATATGTTGTTATTGATGGAAGCACTTGTTCAGTGTGGATTCAGGAAGTGCTTGTAGGGCTTGAAACTTCCTTATAGTGAAAAATCTTTGTACACAGTTAGAAGACTAGATGTTGTAAGCAATTTGTAGGTGACAACATTAATGGAAATTGATCATGCTTATTGGCAGATTTGGAGACGTAGCCCTGAGAGGTGAACTCTATAATCAAATGTGTCTCTAATCTTTTGGTGTGTTCTTGATGATGGTTTATGTTTAAATTACGCAAATAAACTAATCAATGAGCTCGGTAGATTGATGGATTGAGTTTGCATATTGGATTTAAACCATTAATTAAAGATCTTGGCATGGATTTGGAATTGAGTAAGTTAAGCAATTGATTTCAAATTTGATAAATGAAGAACTTAGTTGAGTAAGCACACTCTATATTTTTTTAGATCAAGTGGTATCATAGTGGTTTTTGAGCTCAAGTTTGGCTTATGCCAATTTTCCATTTTGATCAGTTTAACAGTTTGCTGGTTTGCAAGTTTGCAAGTTTAACAGGTGTACATTCAAGAGGAAGATGGCTTTTGAACAAGGGGAAGCTTCTAAGGTGACAATATCTACATCCACGATGGATGAATTATTTTCCATGAAGAAGATGATTGAAGCACTCCACCAGGATAATTCTAAGAGGCTTCAAGAACTTGAGGAAGTCAATCAACGTCTCCAAATGGAAAATTTTGAGCTACAGAATTGCCTTGAAGGTTTGGAAGACGAAAAGAGGAAATTACACCTAATGTTGTAGAGTGTTGTGGAGAAAATGGAAGAAATTTCAGCTATAAATAGTCCTCCTAGGATTGAAAATCTTGACATTCATACTTTTTTTCCACACTCAGAGGATTCCTTGTATGTACCCCTCACACAACCTAATAGTTTGGAGGCTTCATCTGCAGTAGTTCTGAAGGAGCCATTGGAAAACTTTCAAGAAGCTAACTAAGTGACAAAAAAGGTAATAAATGAAGTAAGTTCAATTCCTCCCTTTAACCATGATCATGATTTTGTAGCATTTGAAAAACATACGAAGGGTATTAGTATGAAACTATTGACGAAGATGGGATATAGTGGCAAAGGCCTTGGAATTCATGGCCAAGGAATAGCTAATCGTATAGAAGTGGTAGAAAATCCTCGTTATACAGGACTAGCTTATGATAATGAAGAAATTGGAGAATGTTCCAAAACCACGTTTGTGAGAAGTTCTTCAAGTGATGATTCAATGTAGGAAGAACTATCACAAGCTAAAGGTGGTCTACACTATGATAATAACAGTGACTAAAAATCATCTCCTAGAAAAGATGAACATGATGAAGGAAAGTCTAAGGAAAATTATCTTCAGCAGTTGGAAACATAACCTAACCAAGGAAATCAAGTTCTCCTAAGCAATTCAGAGCTCAAGCTATTCAAGGGAAATCCAAAGGTGATGAATACTTTAAATCTATTCTTGATTTTGAAAGTAGTGATTCTTTTGTGCAAGCCTTATGGAATATGAGACCATGCACATTTTTTCATGCACCTAACCAGTGTGTAGAAAGGTGTAGCAAGAAGCAAAGGATTTGTAGGAAGTTATTCATGCAAGCTAAGGAGAAAAAAATGCATGCATCACACCTTCAACGTTCCTATCCAAAGAAGGAAATGATAATGCAGGAAAAAACCCAAAATTATTGTACTCACTGCAAAATCAGTGGGAATTGGGTTAAGAAATGTTGGATGTTGCACCGAGAGCTTTGACATTCACCGAGGTCTATGAAACAACCCAGTCAATAGGAGGTTGCATAAGTAAAGGAAACACCTATGTTTACCATCCCTGAGGTAGTCTGTGAAGAACGTCAACAGAAACAGGATCAACTAGAAGTGGGAAGTTCCTTTGTTAAGCTCCGTAAGAGATGGGAAAACATGTTGACTAAATAGTTGTATCAACTTTATTTTATGTTTTTCTTTTATTGTGGTAATCAAACTAGTGTGGTTTTGAGTGAAAGACTATAAATATAATTGTTTTGCAAGTATTTGGATGAAGTTTTATTACTCTAATATTGAGAATTTGTAAGGCTTCTGAAGCCATATCTCTTGTAATTTGAAGGAGAATACTTGAAGACTTCATTATGCAGGTTAAAGACTTGTTGCTTGCAGATTTCTTGAGCACTCGAGAACTTAAGAGGAATTAAGTGGTTGATAAAAATTCTCAAGGTGAGAGTGTCTCACTAGCTTCTATTGTAGAAGAGGGGCATTTCTAAAAGATGGATAGACCATCTATTCAATTAATCATTTAAAGACTCAAAGTTGTAAAGTATGGTCAAGAGTCACTTGTAAGTTCCAACTTCAAAACTCAATCAGATGATGATTGAAAATTCCTACAAGGGGTGGTGTCCTTTCCAATGGCCTTGTTGCTACAACAAGCACAGATAGAATTGAATGGTGAAGCCTTGAATCAACCATTTTGTAGTACAAAGGTGAAAGAATGTATCAAGCTGAGGCATAGTTTGCCATTATTTGAGCAGTCCGTGAACAAGGAGGAGCATCAATGTCTACTAGAATCTTCATTGGTATTGTTAAGACCCTGTTGATCTACATAATGTAGAGCATGGGTTGGAGACCAAAAGTTCTTCAATGGGGAGGTTTGATCTAGGTGGATCTCAAGACCCTAAAAATTTGACTATTCCAATTTCCCTTGAATTCAAGACCATGTCATTCGAAGTGCCTAGAAAACTAGACTCAACACAACTTGAACGCGCAAAAAAATATTTCATATGTCCGAGTTATGGCTAGTCAAAGTCTAGTCAAACCAGGTACAGGGGATCAATCAAAAAGGAAAAAAATGATCGATTCAAAATCAATTGAAATTGGTGTGAAAACAAAGAGCTTGTCAACATGAACCCAACACCGCTTTTTTCGTTGAAAATGGAGCTCGTACACGAAATTTATTGTGGGTCAAAGTTGCAGGTTGACTTTGCCTATTGGACCATTCTGATGATGGCATCAACATGATGTCAGCATGTTAACATGGTAGACAATACCGTATGAATAGTGAAGTGGACCAATTGAGTCTCGACACATGGTAGTTGACTGTGCAGGATGTACAACGATGTGGCGTCCATGTGCAGTCAGTTAGCAGGTGAGTTGGCAGTACAATCAACATATGACATTAACATAGTTGGTGAATGAGGTTTCAACATGTGTCCTCCAGGTGTTTTATGATGTTTCTTCAGTAGTGAATTGGGTTGTGCCACATGGCAGTATCACAAGGTGCCATGTGGCATCCTCTCTCTCTCTTAACACCCTAGATTGGCATTTTGAATGAATTTGTTTGGTTTACCAAAAGAATAGTGGTTGGAGGTCGAACCCCCGATCTCCAGCTTGCCAGCATTGTGCTTTTTCCATTGTGCCTGCACATTTGGATTTACCTCAATATGGAAGGCACTTCCTTTTGAAATTTCAAATTTTAAAATTGGTTGTTAAGGGAATGATCAGCGAGGGTCGAACTACTAAGCACCTGCCACCCAAAACCATATGCCACCATTGCACCACATAGGATGCCTAGGGTATATTTGGTGGTGGTTCTGTTATATTAATTTGTTAAAGCCAAAACTATAACTAAATAACCAATGGCTAAACATAAAATAAATAAAACAAAAACAACTTAAAAACCAAATAGCCCAAATGGGTAAAAAATTAAGGGGATTAAAAAATAAATAAAATTAAAAAATGGTTTTTAAAGGGTTGTTAATTTTTTTATTTGAAAAAATGTGTTCAGTTTCAAACTCTAACCTTAAAAGGGGGAAATGGCCAAATTTTTGGTTTTAACCAAATGGGCTAAGCTTTTGTATAAAAGGGTGATGGTAGGGAAGGATTGAAGCATCAAATTCATCCAATTTATCCATTGATCTAAGCATCCAAGATTCAAACATCCTTTCACCCAATTCATTCAGAATTCAAAATCCAAGTGATGAGGTTTTGCAAAGCATCTTGAGGGAAGAGTTGGGATTGTGGAAGCTCTGTGCAAATACATCGAAAGGCTATGATATTTTCTCTTGAAGGAGTATTGATCGAGGTCCAATTTGTAGAATTCTCTCTTGCAATGTTGTAAAAGAATTATGCATTTGAACATCTAGTGTCAGGTAACTAGAGTGTTTGATACTTGAATTTATTCCGGAATGATGTATTCAGTATTGTCTAGAACATGCTCAATATGGATTTTGTAAATGAGGCAAGATACCTCTGTGTCTAGTTTGCATTCAGTTAATGCTTTAATAACTAGGATTTCATTTGTTGTTATTGTTGGAAGCACTTGTTCAATATGGATTCAAGAAGTTCTTGTAGGGCTTGAAAATTCCTTGCAGTGACAACTCTTTGCACACAGTCAGAAGCCTAGATGTTGTAAGCAATTTGCAGGTGACAACATTAATGACAATTGATCATGCTTATTGAGTGGATCCAAAGACATAGCCCTAAGAGGTGAACTTTGTAATCAAATGTGTCTTTGATCTTTTGGTTTGTTCTTGATGATGGATTATGTTTAAATTCATTAAATAAACTAATCAATTAGCTTAGTAGATTGATGGATTGAGTTTACATATTAGATTCAAACCATTAATTAAAGATATTGGCACAAATTTGGAATTGAGTAAGTTAAGAAACTGATTTCAAATTTGATAAATGAAGAACTTAGTTGAGTAAGCACACTCTAGATTTTTTCATATCACAACTAGTGTTGTTGTGGAATCCGAAAGATGAATCTATGTGAAATCCTTTGGAGAAGCAAACCTTAATAGACCAATGCAGATTGAAAGGGGCAACTATGGTCAGTATCACATTTTTAGAGGAATTGCTTCAAAACCAAATTGAAGACCTTTGTAATTGAGCCCTATTTTGTAAGTTCTAGGATCTTATTCTAGATGTAGAATTGTTGAAAGATTTACTATTTGAAGAGTGGGAGGGGTTTCAATGGTCTTTTATTTGGAAAGGAAAGAGGGCATCTTTATTGTTCTATTTCATACAAAAGAACAAAGAGATTCCATTTATAAAGTAAAATCATGGATTTATGAGGGCTTTGGTTTATGCATGAATCTTTGGACTCCAAATTTTAAGCCAACTCATTTTCTAGCAAAATTTGTTTTGTCCTAGGTCCAGTTATAATTTTTCCTTTGGAATAGAAAGAGTTGAATCTAATAGAAAACATGGAAAACCAAATAAGAATTTTCCTTAAACATGATAAGGAATTTTTTTCGCAAATCCAACTTTACTAGTGAGGATATGGATACTATTAGATTCTTCCAAGTCTTTTCCTAACCAAATCCGTATAAAGTCCAAATTTGGCACATGAGTATAGGAAATTATAGTTGAAAATTATCATAATGTATGCATTATCTACCACTCCTTGGAACATATGAAAGAAGCCTGCCCTATTTTTGACAACTTCAATAAAGAAAAAACAAGTGAAATAGCAACTAATATTACTTGGGATTAGAGGAAACTGGATATCGCAATTAAGTCAGATTAGGAGTTATCAATGCAAAAGACACATGACCCTACATTTGGAAATGTTTATGATTTGTGGGAAAGGGAGGTGCAAGCTCAATAAATTCAAGCGACATCAAAAGAAAGTGAAAGATTAAATGAGGATTGCTTAGAAACTTATGATTCCCCTCCACAACTTAAGGTTATAATTACTTCTCCCTAGCATAGTAGTATGAGCACTAAGGTAGGAGAACTAATTGGTAATACATCCACTTTTTCATTATCAATAGGCCAGTTTGATCAAATCATTTGTCAACTAGTGTGTAATAGTAGTCCAATTCAAATTGCTTTGAATAAGTATATTGAAAAGGCTTGTATTCCACCTTTTATGGATATGC
>VDFB02183170.1:0-22663 GCA_007258455.2 Sequoia sempervirens | reverse complement strand
ACAATCAATGGAGCCTACTATTATTCATTGTGATAATCAGAGTTGTGTGAAGCTTTCTGTCAATCCTGTGTTTCATGACAGATCCAAGCATGTTGAGATCAAGTACCACTATATCAGAGACATGGTATTGCGGAAGGCTATACAGTTGAGGTACATTAGCATTGATGAGCAGACGGCAGATATTCTCACCAAGCCTCTCGCCAGGATAAAGTTTGTATACTTCCAAGATAAGCTTGGTATGGTGGAGAATCCAGCCTTGACTGAGTATGAGTCTCAGTATCAGTGAGCCTTCTTAATGCATTTTCTTCTGTGACGGAAGAATTTGAGGTGAAAGCCCTTTGTTTCTACCTCGAAAGCCGAATATGGTGGATGTCATGTGTGTGACTCCATGACATATCTTGTACTTGTGTTTCACCCTCTGAGAGAGTCGTGGTGAAAGTCACTTTAGGTGACAACATCACGCAAGTGATGAACACTCGTACTTACTATTGCATTTTCTCGCGTGACGAAGAATTTGAGGAAAGCCCTTGTTTCCACCCTCCGAAAGCCGAAATATGGTGGATGTCATGTGTGTGACTCCATGACAACATCACGTGAGAGAGTCCGTGATGATCTTCTTGTACTTGTGTTTCACCCTCTGGGAGAGCCATGGTGAAAGTCACGTTGAGGTGACAACATCACGCAAGTGATGAACACTAGTACTTACCATTTGATGGTTGATATCGAGACGATATCTAATATCACGATGAGGTGATATCCTTCTCTTTATATCTGATTGCAGGCAATGATGAACCTCATATGGAGATGATTCGTATTGTGCAGCTGGAAGTTCTCTCCCTAGCTGAGAGGGAGTGTTAATGATATAACAGCTTCAGTCGTTCCTTCCAGCTCAGCTCTATTGTGAAAACATAAATTAAATGATAGCCGTTGGCTATTTAATTTATTGTTTTGTATTATCCTCATTTCATATTATGGCCGACATGAAAAGATTCGAATTCATCTTGATCATTTATTAGAAGACATTTAATATTTATCAAGGCCGACTTTCATTTAAGAAGACACGCGATTTCTTAAGAGGCCGACATGAAGGATTTGAAGAGACATGTCTCTCCCATTCATTTGTATATATACAGATTGTTTCGTCCATTGTATTCATCTAGTTCAGTTCGGTTATTCACATAAGTTCATCATCATCAAGATCGTTCCAGTCAAGTGCGATTTAGGAGATTGCGAATCATTGTGATTTCTGTTAAATCAGATCTCTGTCAAAGCGAATTCTGTCAAAGCACGCATTGTCATCAAGGGCGAAGTTCAGTGCAAGTGCGAATACAAGATTCAGTGTGAACATATGCAGCGCTAATACATTACTCAGTGCGGACTTAATACAGTGTGGAGATCTTACAGATCGAAGTCTATCCAGTGCAAGTATCATGCCAGAGCGAACTCCTTACAGCAGGTTGTGAACCATTAGTTATTGCGAATATTGTCAGATCTGTGTTCAGTCAATTCGGATATTGCCAGGTGCTGTATATTGGTCTTGTGTTAGACCTCATTGTAAAGTGAAATGTTGTCACTGATATTATAAATAAAAGAGAGATCTTTGTTGCTGGGTTTTTCTCCCTCAAGAGGAGGGTTTTCCCAGGGTATCTGCTGTGTTATTTTGTCTGATTTTGGAATTATTTTCTGTGCATTTAATCTGTTCACATAAATTTAACAATTATTACAATAGACTTCTTTTTTTCTGGTTACATCCACTATGCCTTCCTGAGTGGCTTTCGAGGGTGATTAAAGATTGCTTCTCTTTCAGCTCTTTGATCTGCTTATGGAAGACAAACCATTTTTTAAATTACATACACATCTTGTCTTCCCTTGCTATTGCAATGCTGGACAGATGTCCCAACTGTTTCCTTATAGTTTCTTTCGATTCCTTGAATCAAGAATAACTGCAACTAATCAGAAGGTGGTCTACGGCATACAATGTTTAGGACACACCGATGGGAAGTGATTGTACTGCCTATTCAAAACCTCTATTATTGAGACCCAGACTACAAACTAGCATAGATGGATCTTTAGCATTGATCTAACGTTTACCAACACGTATCCAGCAGACTTGAAGTGCAAATGCCAATGTAGTATGTTCTTATGCTGGTGTTGGGATTGAGACCTCAAATCTTTTGGATGCCGCTTGGTGCATATCAAAACCATGTTAAGATAGATCTATGCTAGTCTTCGCATGAGAATTAATAGCAAATTTGTAGATCCATGTTTGAGCCTATATTTCTGATATAGTTTCTATGATTTCTTTGGTAAGAACTTTCAAAACAGATTCTGTTTCTATAACTGATGTAGCTACAAAATCACGTGATAGACAGTGTCCTATATGAAAACAACATTCCGTATCCAAAAAGTGCCATATAAAACACTCCTTGCAACAACAAAAAATCTTAATACTTATAAGTGAAAATAAAAATGCATATAAACATACCTTTGCAAGCCATAGGTACCATGTGCTAACTCATTGTTTTGCAAAATTTGTATAATTTTCTTTAGCATTCACTTTCATCTAAATTATATTTCTTGTCACTCCATTTTACTCGTTCATAGTGTATCTATATTGTTATTTATATTCATATATAATAATAATTTATTTATTTTATGGTAGGTGAATTGTGGTCTTGGGGACGACACCCATAAAATAAAAGCTTCAAAAAAATGAAATTTTGTGCATCGGCCTTGTAAATAGTGTTACAGAAGAGTAACCACCAATCTTAACCCTCTCAAAGCAGGGAGAACCTATCTACCAACCAACCCTGATGGCCCTGTTTTCGCATCTTTAACATGGAATAATAGAATCATCATAAAATTTTAAAATTTATTATATTACACAGGTAACAAGAGTTATAAATAGAATTTTTCATAAACTTTTCAATGTGCTATCTTCTTAGAGAAGTTTGATTTATAATGTCAAGTCATGTACTATGTTTATCTTTTTCTTTTCTTTTCTTTTTCATTATTAACTTATTAAGAGTTACACATCTGTAGAAACATTAGCTGTACATGTTCCTCACTCATCCACCACCAAAAGTCCAAGTTAACTTGGGGTGTAGAATGCACTTCTTGATGAGAATGAGCTAAAATGCACAGCCTTCATAGAAGTCAATTCACAGAAAAATATATTTCTAACTGATCTATCCAACTAACCATCAATTTAACCTCAAATACAGGAAGTCTAAATACACTTGAAAGTTTAAGGGACTTGAGCACCAAAATGTTAGAAGAGGATTGAGCCAATGGAGCCACCTATTCAAGGATTTCAGTGAACTGGTTGAACAGGAACGTCTTCTGTTGTTCAAGTTCCTTTGTAATTTCACTTTCAACCATTGTTTTCTCTCACCATTTGAAACTTTCTTAGGATGGCATGGTGGATAGTTTGAGGGGTCTCATTGTTTGATGACAAGCTTTAGATACTCTTAACATCATTCAATGGGACAAACATTACCAAGATGAACTTCTCTGAGCACTGATATGGATCCCAAAAGATATCCATGGGACAACACTACACTGTAAGAATTTAGGCATGTAATATATGCGAAAGCAATATTAACAATCAATCGTAGATGATAACAATTGATCAGAGAAAGATGTATAGATCAAAATTACATTTGGAAATAAATAAATAAAAATTGTGTGTGTGTTCTGCACAAAGCATATTCTTGAGGGAGATGTGTGGCTGTCCATATTTAACTAGCTACATTTATACCATTATTATGCTGTGAAATCTAATAATTCAAATGTATATGTAAAGTTTCAAAACTGATAATGATAAATAATCATTATGAAGTTGAAATAGTTGTGCTTCCACATTACTCTTCACCTTCTAATGGTTGGGATGAATGACACTGTATGTAATTACTAATAAATGGGAAGGATGCGATAAGCACCTTTTGCAAAAGAATGATTGATTACAGCAATGGACAAGTAAACTCCAAATTACAAATGAAGACCACATCACCATCCCTGTCACTATCCCTATAAACATACCCACAGTTTTCAGTGACTACATTTATATATAATATATCCATACCCTTATCCATTTACTTGCATATCCTAATTTCAGTGGCATCCCCATCCCCGTACCAGTACCCATATGCGCACATCTCAAGGTAAGTATGGTAAATTCTCCTTTGATATGGAAACAATGCCATGCACAGATAAAACCTCTTATAACTAAAACAGATTCCACTCATGCCTAGGACTAGAAAGGATAATTTCCTTAAAAAGTAAGGGACTTGTGACTACAAAATCAGATAACAAATTTGAGGATACACTGAAAATGTGCCAACAAAAATAGGTCATTCACCACAAAGGAAAAAGTAAATGTTTAGTTGTGACTTGTTTCACAAGAAAGATTCATTCAAAAAATTCTTCAAATATTTCAAGACAAACTAGTTGGTCATCTAATAAACTGTAGCAGTTCTCAATAAATATCAAAATAGTGTTAAATCATTCCAAAGAAACATCATTGCTTTCAGAATCCAAATGCTCTTTACAAAAATTAGACAGCTTCAATAAATAACTGCCCAAGAATCTTAAATAAATTACCTCAAATTGTATTCCTGAATTCATTTCCTGTGCATAAATATTTTATTGCCCTGTGAGTTCTTCAGTGGTCAGAACCCTAGTAGTATGTGGATAGCTATCATCAAGTGATAGATCAATATCTTTTACCTTGACTGTTTGTAAAGAGAAATGAACTGTAAGTGCAGCAACTATGTTTTCAAGAAAATTTGCTCTTGAAAATGATAAGTCCTTCAAAGAACAGATGAAATCACTGTGAGACCGCTCCTGTGAGGAAGCAACACAAGAGGGATGTTTTAGAAAAAGCAAATGCATAGGTGACAATAATAACTAGTGTAGAAGAAACTCGTGAAAGACACCTTTTACTTTGGACACTTGTAGTTTTTTAACTCGTCGTAGCTTTATAAATAAGCAAGTTAGATAAGGTTTACAACAAGAAAAAAAAAAAAAGAACAATAAAATAGTGTTTTTGTAGGTTTTTTCTAATCAGTCCAGTTTGGAGATGGGAATTGCTTGTATAAATGTGTCATTAGTGACAGAACCCAAACTACCAAGGCTTCCCTTTAATAGAGTTTTAAATTTTTAATAAGTAGAATCTATAATAAAAGCGTGAATACCATAGGCAGTAGTCCCCATTGGAGTTAGCCATTGCAAATATAAATGTTTCTTTAGCAACAGATCCCAAACTACCAAGGCTCAACTTCAATTAAGCTGAAATAATTACCATCTAAAAGAAAAAAAGCATGCATGCCACAAATGGCTTTAGGAACTATGCTTGCAAAAAAAATCTAAGGTCGAGAATATCTATAACATGCAGAACTTCTGCAATATAATTATAACAAAAAATGTTGTTAAAGGTTATATATGGTCTCGATGTCAGAATGGAGTAAGCTTTAAGAAGGAACAACCAAATTTCAAATGTGAAGCTTTAAAGGAATTCCACATTGTTAAGAAGCAAAAAGGATATTTATTATTTACAAATGGAATGGAGTAAGCTTGAATAAGGAATAACAAAATTTTAAATGTGAAGCTTTAAAAGGAAATCCACGTTGTTAAGAAGCAAAACGGATATTTACAGATGCCAAAAGCAAAGAAATAAAAGAGATCCAAGCTCAATTGGTGGCTCATCAAGGTGTGGGAGTGGTGAGGGTGAAGGAGGACAGCCACATAACCCATTTGATTGTCCTTCAGCCCTCTCAAAACCTCTCAAACCCTCTAAACCTCTTCTCCAATTTGTGACGACTCTAGAAAAGACAAAGAAATCCCAGATGAGTAAAGTGTGGTTGTGTCATATTTACAACAAAGATTTTAGAGGGAGCTACACCAAAGTATTACAAGATAGAGCATTAAAGTTTGTTCAAAAATAAAGACAGTTGAGAAGACATTAATAGATTGTTTATGGAGGGCAAAACAAGATCTAATAATATGCCAATACCAATAGAGTCTATAAAATCAACAATTCCATCCACAATTGTTAGTGGTACTAGTGATGTTTCTACAAGAGGAAAGAATAAAACTAATGGTAGTGAAAGGTTAGGGGAAATTGCAAGTATATTCAATATGCGAGCACAAAAGTGGCGAAGTCTTCCAATGCCAAATTTTCCTTTGCCCATGCAATCTCATTTCATGTGCCATGTTCTCCTTATTTCAAACACTCAAAATGCATTTTTTGTTGGTCCCTCATTTACCCCCCTAGAGAACATAAACTACGCATTACCCTCCTCGATAAAGAGTATTCTAAGGTGAATTTGGTGATGAATAACATGAGGCCGACTTGGACGAGAACAGGCTGCTATATTATCTTGGATGAGTGAACAAATAATACACGTCTGCCACTCATCAATATGATAGTCACATGTGTAGTTGGCTCTTATTTTCTTAAGAGTTATTGATTGTTTAGGGAAATGCAAGGAAATGAACAATTTTAGACTCTGCAAGAGGCCATAGAGGAGGTTGGGGCTTCAAATGGTCACTAATTCGACACGTGTGCAAATTAGTTGACATTATGGTGGAGGTGCTCACAAGCACATCTTTAGACCCTATATTGTGTTCATACATTGAACAAATCAAAATTAATTGAAAGACAAAGGGAAAACAGATTGAGTGAACAAAGTTGGGGTAGAAGCTAGAGATATTCAGATGTTAGTTTGAAACCACCACACCTCACTTGCTCTCTTCAAGGCTTTTTCAAGGAAGGAATTCCTCATACCTATGGAGACTAAATATGCCAATTACTTCATTTTGTTAGAGAGGATGTTTGAGGTGTAGGAGGCTCTAAAGTTGATGATGGTTGATCCAAATGGGGTAGATGGTCTAATGTAAACACTAATGAAGTAAAAGCTATGAAACAAATGAGCCTTGATGATGATTGCTGGTCCATTGTGACTTACTAATTTATTAATGCTTGTAAAAACAATCTTATTTATTTTGTATTAGCATTCATTCTATCATTTGAGTCTTATAATCTTATTCTTTTTATGAATTTTTTGCTTGCATATTTGTTTGCTCCTTCATCTCACTAGTTGTAGATATCATTAGAGATGTTGACACTAACTCTTCTAGTTTTGGAGAGATTTATGAGACAATAAATAGCATGCTTACGCAGATGAAGCAAGCAATTTACGATAGGGATCCTAATTTGGGGTTATATGAGCAACATATCAAGCCCATTATGACCCAACAATGGAACAGTTTGGACGCTTCACTTCATATGGCAGCCTTTGATCTAAATCCCAAATAGTATATACCAAATACGAAGAGAGTGCCTCCCAATAATGAAGAGGTGAAAGAAGGATTAAACAAGGCCCTTGAAAGATATATTCAAGTGAGGAGTCTACTTTGCACACAGTAGCTTGCCTTTGCTAATCTTTGCAATCCAACATCAAACCAAAGGCAAAGGTAGATAGAGCTACATTAGCTTAAACCAATGCTATTCGATGGTGGACATAGCATGGGAAGGACACAACAGTTAAGGATACTTGCCATTCACCTCCTTTCACAAATTGTCAATTCCTCTACTACAGAAAGTAATTGGTCCACATACAATGTCATCCACTCTATCAAGAGAAACAGGTTTACCTTTTCACGAGCAAAGAAGTTGGTGGTCATGCATAGTTCCTTATGACTTCTAGATCAACAAACTCTTGAGTATAGACAGACTCCAACTTTACAGCAGGATGTTGGTCTTGAAGACACCACACAAATTGATAAGGAGGCACATGAGGTATTGGTGGGTGTTCTATTGATGAGACAACCTCTAATATTGGCAATGAATTAGATTTATAGTCTGATTTTAATTTAGGTGAGGATGAGGCAGAGGCATAGCAGCAGTAGATCCTAGATTGTCTACACCTTGTCATTTTGTACTTGTAGCCCTTTAGCCTTTTCATTTTGTTGTAATATGTATATGCACTTTGGTAATGAAATCTCAAAATGAAATGATGAGACATTGCAAGCTTGTTAAATTGTATGTTGATTATTGACTTATGTAAATTCTCAATTCAATTCTGATGTTTTACGTTGGCATTTAAATTACCCTCGGAATGCGTGTATTTGAAGCGGACAACTATGCCAGAATAAGCTGCTCTTCAAATTAGGAGGAAGCTCCCTCTTGTGATAGTATTCAAGAAAGTAAACTAAAACTAAGTTGCCTATCTTTTTGATCAGCTAGAGCACAAGGTTTATAAAAAAAACACAAGCCATGGCCT
Source organism: Sequoia sempervirens (assembly GCA_007258455.2). NCBI lineage: Eukaryota > Viridiplantae > Streptophyta > Pinopsida > Cupressales > Cupressaceae > Sequoia > Sequoia sempervirens. The sequence goes on along the minus strand of VDFB02183170.1, from coordinate 14,378 downwards.
GAGATTTTCTGATTTAAGAACTTCAACTTCACATTAACTTAAACTAAAGAAAGTTTCTAACTTCTCAAGTAATAAGCAGAGCAAGAGAAACTAGAAATGAACAAGGTAGATTTTTTGACAAAATACTTCAATAATCTCTCTCTCAACAAACACCTACACACTTCACTGTAAGTTGGAATCAAGATCATAAAAGTAAAACACAAATAACAGAAGTCTGAGATTTTATATCAAGGCAAAGGAGGCTCATGATTTTATTACTCGAACTTTTGGAACAAAACTCACTTCTAACATGCCTGGAATAAGAAATTGCAGCTAAAGAGGCTTGCAATCTTATTCTTACACAATAGAAAGAACAATCACACTAACTCCTTGTTGGCTAAAGAGGCTCAACAATTTGCTATCATTGAACTGAAACTGAATAACAAATAGAAGGCAAAGTTAGGCTCTCAAATAAGCTTTGTTATCACTAGCATGGTTAAAAGAAAACCACACGAGCAAAGGTTTACTTATAGTAGGGAACCTAAAATCTCATACAATCTAGGGCTTGCTTTCAATAAAGCAAGCTTTATTACTAAATCTAGAAAGAGATAACATCTAAAAAACCCTAGAAAGCAGAAAAAGCAAGAAACGCCAACTATTACATCTTATCTTCTTTCTATCCTCAAAGAACGGATAAGGATTATTCCAAGAATAGAAAGAAAGCGGGAAAGAAAGCTTCTAGAAGAAAGCTTCTTTAAAGCTCGATCACATCTGCTAGGAAACTAAGAAACTGTGTCGGTTGATGCATCTATGCCTCAATGTAAACGCTTTTCTAGAATATCTTGACATCTGCGATAGATCACCGAGGAAATCTTGACCTCATTGGCGCTTTCTCAAACTTCTTGACATCATGGAAGTGTGACTTGGCAGAGTCTTATGTTTTTCTTTCATTCATTTCAGTACAATCTTCTTGTTGTATTTTTCCTTGTGCATATTCCATATCCTTTCACATTCACCCTTTGAGAGAGTAACGCTTTCAAGCCATGGGGGAATGGAAAAACACTTTTCAATCACTTCAGGCTTTAGACTGCAAATCAATCTGCCATTTGTTGACTGGATCTCCCTAGTAGCTGGGTTGTAATGCTTAATGCAAGCGATTACGAACTCAAGGCTCTGAACTGATATAGGAATTGACGCTGCTGCGAGGAGTCCAGAATGTCCTAGGTTCTTGATTGAGGTGTTGCCTGCTCTCTCTAAGGCATGTAGATCAAACCAGCTTGATATGATTGCAAGTCTGTCTCGGTTGTTTTGATGTAATCATGATAGAAGTGATTGATCTTGAAAACATTAGAATTAATACTCCATTTCAGAAAACTTGAAGAATGTTATAAGCTTCGCTAAGGATTCGGACAAGTCTTGAGCAATTTCTATTTTAGAATGCTGATTTTCTTGCTCCAAGCGGACAAATTTTTTTGAAAATTTTTTTTTCACCAGAGATATGGGTTTTGCTAAGAAATTCATTGCAGACAACCCTAGATAAATCCGTTTTGAAAATTTTGAATTTGCACACGAAAAAGCGGCAAACCTAATTTCTTCAATTTTTCCCAAAAGTTGGCACTGGCAGGTTTTTGTTCAGAACAAGATTAGAAATGGACCTAGTTGATTAGATTTGCAAAACCCTGATGTTTGATTGAAAAAGCAACCAACCCTAGGTTTTGAAATTTTCTTGAAAAAAGCTGTGATATGGGTTTTCTTCAGAAGACTGATTGGAGAGGACCCAGATGGTTGAAAATTGAATGCACTGATGTTTTCACTGACATGCAAAATAAAAGCAGCTGCTGCAACTTGATGAAGTTCTTGAAAATTTCTTTCAGAAGATTGAAGAGAAAAGACCCAGATGATTGAAAACTGGAAACCTTGGCCTTCCCTTTGAGAAATTTGATCTTCCGGATGAAAAACTTGAAAAAGCAAGGGTTTATGCTTGCTGATTTGAAAAATCTGATGAAAAACCAGCAAAGATGAATTCTTGGATCATGAAAAATTCTTCAAACATGCTGCTCCAACTTTCTCCTTTGAAGGTTACTTGCAAAAATAACAAAAATAACATTGAAAAGTGGTGTTAAATAGACTTCAGGGCTTGAATTAGGTTTTGCTTTCTTTTGCTTTTATTTCAAAACCCTAAAATCTTTGTTCAATGCATTTGGACGCCATCCTCCTTCACTGGTAATTTTGAAACTTTTGAAAATTCCGAAAAATTTTCTAAGGCATGAGAAGTTGGGCGTCCTTCACCAGGGGTGCCCACTTTATCCAGTGTTAGCCAAAATTTTGGCATTTTCAACTTTTCTTCATTTTGACCCTGAACTCCGCCTCCGATTTCCCGTTTGTAGATTGATTTGACAGGCGAGCTGAGGGTTTCACGGCGGAGCCTGACTGATTCTGAGAAAGATGTTGTGGAGGCACCTCTGGCAAAATCCTTCATTTCGACCTCCAAAATCATAGGTGCCTTTTCCTTCCAGGGGCGCCCATTTTGTTCAGAGTTAGCCATTTTCATGACCTTCAAATTTCTTCATTAGCTTCTCTTCTACAGATGATCTCTTTGAATTTGGAGCTCCGGGCATCGGATCGACTGCCTGTTATGTTCATCGCGAAGCTGACGAGATATGAGGTGGGGTCCTCTGGGATGAACTTCGTCAAACAATGAATTTAAGGCCTTCAAAAGTTTGGGCGCCCATCTTGGCTGGGGGCGCCCATGTTCGCCAGAGTTGGATTATTTTTAACCTTTTTTTTGTGTTTGCTTCTGAATCTTTGTTCTTAGCTCTCGCCAGACCCCCTGTTCGGCGCTTGGTATCCGGCGACTGTGACCTCCGATCAACGTACTGGATATCTCATTGGAAAGCTGTACCAATTCCGAAGAGATTACGTTAGACACTCGCCTGCAAATTCATCTGATAGAGACCTTGAAAACTTGGGCGCCCTTCTTCACCAGGGGCGCCCATTTTATCCAGACTTAGTCAATTTTTGATATTTTCTCATTTTCTCCTTCTGACATCAGTCTGGAATCTCCCTGTTCAGCTTTGAATTCCGGACGACTGGATCGCCTGATGACTACGCCGTTGAATTCGTTGCGGAGCTGACAGAGAACTGAGCAAGTTTAACTGGAGACACAAACCCTAATTTTGACATTTGATGCCCTTAAAAGATGGGCGCCTTTCTTCACCAGGGGCGCCCATAGTCACCAATGTTAGAAAATTTTATCATTTTTCAACTTCCTCTTCGTTCTCCGTGCTGGTTTATCATCTCGCCTTTTGTTGAAAGCTCTGAATGCTAAATCTGACGCCTGGCAGTTGACTGACCTCCATTAATGACCTCAGAGTTCCTGGTATGCTTCTGAAAAAGCAGAATAGACCCAGTAGGGCAAAACTGATCTTTTTTAGATTCTGACTGTACTAGTCCGATACAGACGTATTTTTAGCCAATCAAAATTAGTTCGGAACCTGTCGGACCAACTTTCTATTTTTAGAAAGTTTTGCCAGTATCCATTTCTAAAGAAACCCAAAAAAACCTAGAAAACGTTACTAATTTTAGAAAATTTATAAAAATAGCAGTTTTCCTAAAATTTAGGGATGAAAAACTGAGATCTGGGTTTTGTAGGTTAAGCTGCTCTGAGCAGCCCCAGATCGTCAGATTTTGAAAATGTTGTGTTTTAATCCCTCATGCAAGACATGCATACCCAAATTTTGACCTTTTTGACTGATTTAACAAGACTTTTACTCATTTCTTCAAAATGTCAGTATAACAAAATTTTTAATTTTGGGTACCACTTGATTTCATAATATAGTTTAGACAGTAAAATGATAGATGCCTTAATATATGAATCATAGTTGGCATGCTCGCCGAGAAAACTTCGCCAAGTTTTTGAGGTTAACTTCGCTAGTCTGAAGCCCGAGTTTTGCAAAAAACTCGCCAGTCCGATAAAAAAACTCGCTTGCACAGGGAATAAAGCCAGCAACGTCTTTTTAGTTGTTTATTTCATTTCAAAATCACTTTAGACTGTGTGAGGAGCTAAACCCGCGCCCCCCCTCTCCCTCTCCCACTCCCCCTCCCCCTCCCCAGCAAGGAGATATCATTTCCAACGATCTACCATCAAGGAGAGCGGATTCAAATGCCATTTTGTGTGGATTTTCAAGGGAAATTCGATTCACAGGTAGGGTTTTTGTTTTTGATTAATCATTTTCTTTCATTCTTCTTGCAAAATACTCATTCCAAATTGAAAAAAAGACACGATAGAGCACAAAGAAACAATTTTTTTGCATTTAGAATACAAAAAACAAAATTCATCACAATTTTTTGTTGATTTTTGCTGATTTTTCATTTTTTTCACTGTTTTTTGAAATTTTCAGACCTAGGTTCATTTTTTGTGTAGAATGATTAGATTAGTTAATAATGTTAATTTATAATTCATTTAAACACATTTGTATCAATTTAAATCAAATTTAGCTCTAGATCTTTTAAGTTTTAATGATTTAGGTTGTTTTTTAATTTTTTTTGTATTAAAAAACTAATATGTCGTACATTTTTTTGTATGTGTAGATTGATCATTGATCATTGAATACACACTATAATGGCTTTTGGCTCTGGTTCAGCATCAGCCTCAAGTTCCGCCCCCGCCCCATCAAGTTCCGCCCCTCCCACACCATAATCATGGGTTCCAGGCACTCGTCCTCTAGGGGCTAGAGACCCTACATGGAAATATGTTGTCAGAGGACACGTACCTGGAACAGTTGTTTGCAGTGAGTGCAAAAATACATATCATGGAGGCATAAATCGCCTCAAATACCACCTTGCAGGCATTCCTCAGCATGATGCCAAGCCTTGTGAGCAGCCCAAAGAAGAGATTAGAAGAGAGATGCTTGTCCTACTTTCGGTTGTTGAGGAAAGAAAAATGCAAAAAGAGAGGGCAAAAAGAGCCATAGCAGCAACCATAGCTAGTGGACATGTGCATGCCCATGGACAGACTCAGAAGCACGAGGCCAAGCACATGGAGATAGAGTCAGATGAGGAGGGAGATATTATTGGTATTGTGGGCTCTCTTCGTGGTCCACGGATTCGCACTCATGGCACAGCCACAGCCACAACCACACCGTCCTCTAGGCCCCCCTTTTCCTCTAGTTCAAGTAGAGTGCTAGTGCCACCACCACCTTCTTCACGCAAACCACAAAGTTTTTTTATGCCAAGAAACACACTAGGAGCACAAATTTCATTGGAGGCTACAAGGTGGAACAAGGAGGTGCATCAACATGCCAACATGGCATGTGCTGACTTTTGGTATTTCAATATACCATTCAATGTGGCGAGTAGTCCCTATTGGCACAATATGGTCACTGCATTGACAGTTGCGGGAAAAGGCTACAAGCCACCTTCTCACAAAGATTTGAGTGGGAGGTAAGTCGACTTAAATTTTATGCTAAGTTTATGTTCTTTAATTTAAAATTTAAATTAATTTATTATTTATGTTGAATTCAAGCTATTTTTTGTTTAAAACTTACAATTTTGTACTTACTTAATTATTTTACTTTGTACTTGCAGGTGTTAGTTTTATGATCAGATTAGAGCACAGAAATTTAATTCAAAAATAACACAATGACATAGCAGATACCCTGGGAAAACCCTCCACTTGAGGGAGAAAAACCCAGCAACAATATATCTCTTATATATTGAATGTTAACAACAATTGTCTCCTTTACAAGAGGCCGATATGAAGGGCAAGAAAGAGCACCACAATCTGATGCTAACACAGTAATATTATAATGCCTTCAAATGATACACTCAGCCTTCTATCAATATGTCGATCTGCACTATATGAACTTCTTCCAGTTGTAAACTCAGCCTTCTACAAGACGCGATCTGTACTTGAAATATAATGCTTCTTTCTGCTAGTAATATAGAACTCTTCCAGATGTAAACTCAGCCTTCTACGCGATTCAATGCCATTGAAATATTTGCTCTTGGTGACACCCGAATTAAGCACTTCATGAATATCGAATGAACAATGTATGTGAATGAGAATAAATTAGAAATGAGAAGCAATGTGTATATATACATATGAATGGAAGGGACGCATCCCTTCATGTCGGTCTCCACCAAAAGTCGTGTCTCCAAGACACATGAAGTCGGCCACAAGGAAACTCATCTCTTCATGAATTTGCGCCTAAGGGTGATGGCCTCAATAACAATTAAAAATATCATTTAACAAATGATAAACATTATTTAATTTGCAAGAGACGTGATACTTCACATCGGGTATCACATAAAATAAATATTAAATTATTGTTTCATAATGAAGCGCCTCTTCATTAATTTGACTTGCAATTCAAATAGTCGTTAGGCTACAATTTGAATTGCCCTTCATAGATCGGGTTGGGCTGGAAGTAGAAGCCCAACGCTGTCTTGAACATCAACAGCAGGTTGCTCACAGATGCAACCGAAAGGGCAATGCATGTGGTGGAAGAGCAAATAAATAAATGGAAGAAATATGGCTGCTCCATTCTTTTTGATGGGTGGACGGATGGGAGAAACCGCACCCTCCTTAATTTTTTGGTTGCTTCCAAAGGTGAAGTTGTGTTTTGGAAGTTGGCGAATGCTTCCAACGAGATAAAAACTGTAGATACATTGTGTACATTGTTGGAGGAAGTTGTGATGGAGGTGGGGATTGCTAATGTGGTGCAAGTCATCACAGATAATGCAGCAGCGTATGTGGCAATAGGAAGAATGCTTGAGCTTAGACATCCATCACTCTTTTGGTCACCTTGTGCGGCCCATTGCCTTGACCTTCTTTTGGAGGACATAGGCAAACTTGTTTGGGTGGCACTGATTGTAGATGATGCAAGGAGCATCACAAAATATATCTACAATCACCCTTGGGTTCTTAATTTGATGAGAGAGCATACGCGAGGGAAGGAGTTGGTGAGATCGGGTGCCACAAGGTTTGCGACAATTTTCCTAACGTTGCAAAGCATTTTGGATTCTTTGGGCTCTTTAAAACAAATGTTTGTGAGTCAAGCATGGAATGAATCCTCATATTCAAAGAAGCCTGAAGGAGAGAGAGTTGCTGCAATAGTCTTTGACCCCTTGTTTGCACAAAAAGCTACAGAGATCGTGAAGGTAACTTCAAAACTTTGATTTTAATTTTAAACTCAAGTTGAATATATATATATATATATATTTTAATTTAACTTTAAGCCTTTCATTATAAATTTCTAACTTTGATCTTTTTGTATTTTTAATCTAGGTGTCGGAGCCCTTGGTTAGAGTCCTCCGCTTGGTAGATGGGGATGAAAACCCAATGGGATACATTTATGAGGCCATGGATAGGGCCAAGGAGGCTATCAAAAGTTATTACATGGGGGACAGCCTCAAATTTGATCCCATATGGGAGATTGTTGATAGGAGGTGGAACAATCAACTCCACCAACCCATCCATGCAGCAGGGTACTTCCTCAACCCTTCTTATCTCTTCTCAGAGAGCTTCTCCGATCCTAATGGAGAGGTTATGGAGGGGCTCACAACATGCATTCAGAGGATGGAATCCGAGGTTGCAGTGAGAGACCTCATCGTCAGGGAGTTGGATATGTACAAGGAAGCAACTGGTAATCTCTTTTCTTCGGAGCTGGCTATTAGAGGAAGAACCACTCTGCCACAGGTATAAAATTGGGAGTCTTTAACTTTTAAGTTTATTTCACATGCATCTTATAATTTGATAAAATGTGTTTTGACTTTTGAGTCTTTGACTTTGTTTTCTAACTCTTCAATATTTATTTTTTTTGCAGAGTTTGGTGGAAAAATGGGGTGGAAAAACCCCAAATCTACAAAATTGCCCTATGCATTCTATGTCAGCCTTGTAGTGCATCCAATTGTGAGCGCAATTGGAGCTTGTACTCTATCTATCTGGCAGCCTACAACACTGTTTTGCTGATTTTAGTCATTAGCTAGACAAGGATCTTACTTTGAGTACAAGTTCATTGGCATTGTGTCTCTCTCACAACTGATACAAGATACACACTCTAGAGATCACATATCTAAGCACACCGCACTTAAGGCCCTTCGTGTTCACCCTGGCTTGTCATCTCACATTTGGCAAGTCAGGATTTCTTCAGTTCTCAATTTTGTAATTAGATTTAGTTTAGAGCAGAGGTGTACTGTGATTAAATTTCATTTATTTGCATCCTCATCAGCATTATGATTAATTGTTTCTCTCTTTTGATCATTCTCTTTAAAGGGTTTGCAAGGTTTGGGTTTTTTACTCATAACAAACTCCTCATACATGTTGACCATCCTCACATCTTCATATAGTTCACATTTGCAGGTCATATAGGACTGTCTTAAAACATTCCTCTCATGCTTTCTAGTTTCACATTTGGCACAATAAATCTTGATGAGAATTTGAGATGTTCAGACATTAGCCTATACTGACTGTCTCAAACTCTTAACATCCTTCAATCAGTCCTAAGTTCATTTTTTTAAATTCAGCTTGGTGTTTATTTTCTCTTTGGGTTCTCCTGGATTGTTAGCCAAGTGTTTATTTTAATCCCCCAATTGACTTCTCTTGATTTTTCCTATTTTCAAGAAGTTTGCTTGTTTTTCCACTTTCTTTCTTGTATTCCAAAGCTATTTCCACATTCATAACTGATTCCATAAAAATATTCTCCTCTTTCACCTTTCTTTGCTGTTCCAAGATCTATTTTGTTGCTGTTACAATTTCAATCTTCCCAACTTATCTAAGTATTAGAACACATTCTTCACTTACAGGCTTGTAAACTTAATTATACAAACTGTCATTGTTTTACATCTATTTGTTGCAAAGGTGGTTATCGTTGCACCAAAAGATCGACATGTTAATGCCCGATACAACCGCCAAAGTTAATGAATCCACGGGAGGTGGTTAAGCCATGTCACAAACCCGAGTTTTGCGTTGCACAACACAAGGAGACCAAGGGCGCACACCTTGCAACAATTCCCCCCCCCTAGCGCAAGTGAGGGGTTTGAACCCGTGACCCAAGCTTTGATACCAATTGTTGCAAAGACAGTTGTCGTTGCACCAAAAGATCAACCTATTAATGCCCGATACAACCGCCAGAGTTAATGAATCCACAGAAGGCAATTAAGCCATGTCACGAACCTGAGCACTATGTTGCACAGCACAAGGAGACCAAGGGCGCACACCTTGCAACACTATTTCATCTCCCTCTTGCTTGCACATTGTTGTTCCTGCTTTCAAACTTGTCTCTTTTGAGTCTGCAATTGCACCCTTTGTCCTCTTGCTAATTATTGTTATTCTGCATCACTTTTGCTCAAAATTTCAAGCATTTGTTGTTCTTAGCCGTTTGGTAACTTGTTCTTAGCCATTTTGGCAACTTTCTAACAGCTTTTGCAACTTTCTAAATATTGTTGTTTCTTGTTGTTTCAGTTTTCTATATTGCACTTCTTCGTTATTCTAGTCTTGTTTGAACTTTGTTAAAAACCTTCATATCTTGTAGCAATTTACTCTTGCATTAAGCATCCCATTGGACTTTATATTATTGTGCACATGTTGTATCCCAAATGCAACTAAGTTGCATCCTTGGACTTTTTAAGTAAAACTGATGCTTTTTGTATCATTCTACTTGTTCTTGCATCTCATAGCAGGTTTACATCACTTTAGCATCATCCTTACGTTAGTGCACACTTCTTGTTTCTATCTTGCATATTCATTTTCAAGGTCTCTTATTCTTTTATCCCAATCTTCATACCTTGTTGCACTTTACTGTTAAATTTAGCATCCAATTGGACTCCATGCTAAATATCATCTTATGATTGTGTAAATGTTCCATCTCTAAGCCATTTGAGTCACATCCTTGCACATATAAGCAAATCTAATACTTATTTTTATCATTCCACATGCTGTTCTTGTATCTCATAGCAGGTCTACATCACTCTAGCATCATACTTAGTTTACCACGTGTTACCATAGTTTTGAACACCCTTCTAAAAACTATGTAATTTTTTTCAAATATGCCTTATTACAAAGTTTTTGCTTATTCATTAGTTTCTAGAACCTTGTTGGGTTCCACCTTGGTTGTCACAACCTTGTTTCATCCCGCCGCTTTCATAATTAAGTCTAATAGTGCTCTTCGGTCAGTTTGTTAAAAGGTTTTTGAAATTACGTCGGCACTCGAATTGATTCTCACAACTTAACCAAATGTTGACGACAAAGAAGAAAGATTGAATTTTTGGCCAAATTATTGAAGTTTTGATACTTTATAGAGGTTTTGAAACCTCTGTCAGGTTCCGACGAGGTTTCGAAAACCTTCCTTTTATTTGATTGCATAATGTTCCAGACCTTGAAAAGTAAAATTTGGTTCTCAAAAGGTGACATTGCGAAAGTCTTAAGCAAGTCAAAGTTTAGACCGGACATTTCAGAACTTTATGAAGGTTTTGAAACCTATGTCAAGCCCCGACAAGGTTGTCGAAACCATTACTATAACCAAAATCATTCACATTATAACAATTGGATTATCTGAAGGATGTTTTCACAACGACTTTCAGACGAAGAAAAAGGGTTTTGAAACCTTTGTCAAACTCCAACAAGGTTGTCAAAACCAACCATCTCTGAAAAGCCCTCATATTTGTTCTTATTTAAAATCTCAAAATGTTAGAGCTTGGCGCAAGATGGGTAAGCTTACACGAGCCAATTATTAAGGGCGTCATTAATGACCACCTACTACTTTCAAGCATTGAATGCAGGCGCTTATATGGGAATTACACTACCTAAAAGCTCATTTTAACAAGCATTTGGAGACAAATTTCACTAAAGACAAGGAAAAAATTGCAAAGGAGTGTGAGTAACAACTTTCACAGCACCCAAGTCTAATTTAGAGGTATAGTGGTTTTGTTCTTAAGCCTTAGTTCGTCATAGAACAGTCCGGGAAAGCTCTTGTAAATTTGGGAGAATTGAATATTGTTTGGGTAAACTCGCATAAGTGAACTTAACTATTTTCAGGCACGAATTGTGTCTGTATTCATTGGAATTCTATTCACCATTAAGTTTAATATCGAGGTTACGAACATTTGTCAGGAGTATCAAGCACATTAGCGGAAATTGGAGACACAAAATTAGGGCATATCAATTTAGATGAATTATGGGAAAGAATTGGGAAAGAAGACAAGCCCCTAATTACCCAACATTTGATCGAAAGTGGATTGTTACAAGCTGCAACTTTTCCTGTAGCAGTACAGTGTACTGACTTGGTCTTGGAATGCATTAACCATTACGACCCCGAAGCTAGAGAAGTCAGAACAAATGATAATAGACTAGTAGTAAAAATTAACAAGGATACCTTCACTTCATGCTTGAAACTACCAAAGAGAAAGGCATATGCGAATTTTGACTTCACTTCCTCTTATCAGCATTTCAAGAAAAGAAAAGGCGATACAAAAATGTCATTGCCCGAGAGTGGTTTGCTACACCAAAAAGAGGTAAATCCCAATTGCCTAAGAAGCTACACAGAACTCACTTTGCAAATGAAATTTCTAATATAATTGTGCTTCTACATAGACTGAGGGGTAATGAGAGAGCCCATGATTTTGAGGATTGGATGTACTTCTTCATACAAATAGTCATTCACAGTGAGCAATATTTGGATTGGGCTCAGCTCATATGTGACCAGGTGCATTCAATGATTATTCACTTTCCACTCAACAAGTTCTTTTACATGTCTTCCTACTTGTTTTATGCTATTCCCTGCACAAAACCTTGGCTAGGCTTGAGACCAATTGAAGTTCAAGATCAATATGTTCAGATCTATGACTATTATGATAAGCTCCAATTAGAAAAGAGCTACAAGTATTTCAAGAGGGTGAATGATGCATTTACCATGAGGACGGTAAGAGAAATACACAGGGACATAGGTCAAAGGATATCTTGTAATGTCCCCTTTTTGGTCCTAAGCTTTCTAATGACCATTAGCCTATTTCCGGAGTCTCGTAGGCTATTCGGAGGCATTTCAAGAGATTCCAAGATTCTTGGAGGATTCTTGTCTGTAGTTTAGGAAGTTATTGCAGTAGTTTGCCGAAGATTTTTCTAGGTCTTTTTGGGTTTTCTGAGATCCTTGGTGGGCAAGCATTGCTATTTTTAGCACTTACTATTTTTAGTCACAACTGCATCTCAAATTAGGCTTATTTTGAGTTTTGACACACTATTTTTAGTAGTATGCTATTTATAGTAAGTATTATTTCTGGTAGTGGTCTTGGCAACAATTCAGTGCAGGATTTCTATTTCTAACAGTGGTGGTAGTTTCAGTTATTGGTGTCTTATTATTCTTGGCAGTTTGCATCTCCACCATCTTTGGAGTTTGAAAAGGGAAATATTTGCAACTTAAGTTAAATTTATAAAGTCAAAAACGCCCCTTGGACCCCCACGCCTAGCATTAGCAACTTAAGTTGTTTTTAAAAAGCAAATTTAGAGCATGACTTAAGTGGACACCTAGAAAGGTGTTTTAAGTGAAATTTTAATTAGGTATTTTATTTCCCCAAACCTAGTGTCCCTTTTGGAGGGAAAAGGTGTTTGAACTTCTAGGTCTCAAATTCTATTTATACTCCCTAATTTGCTCTCATTTGGTTATGCAAACTTATGATAACGAAGTGTTGTCGGATTTTCGAGAGAATCCTTGGGCTTTGAGGATGAAAACCCTCAAGGTTGGCTTCAGTTTCGTAGTTGCAAGACACTCCCTAGCTGGATATTGGAGTAGCTCCATTGCAAGGGTTACCATGGAGCATATTTGTGGTGATTGCTTTCATCTCTTTCAATTTCTAATTGCTATGATGTTTTCTAGACATGTTTTGGTGTGGAGTGTTGATTGCAGCATTGTAGGAACATCTTGGAGTGTTGTTTTAAAATTTTGGAGTTGTTGGTTCGTGCTTTTCCATAGCCCAGCCGTCCTACCTTTTCACTCATGCTAATTGAAAGACTTGATAACATTTTGTCGGTATCGTTTCATTGGATTCCAAGTACTTGGGTGCCCCTTTGCTCAAGGTTCTAGAATTTTTGAAGGAGATTTGGATTTATTGGAGCTGGTCGCCCCTCTAGGGAGGTCATACATCTTGCCTTGAGGGCATCATTGCTGTTGATGCTACCTTTGCTTTTGTTTGGCTTCGAATACCGCCTTGTCATTGCTGTCAGGGTTGATTTGAAGGCGCCTAAACTTGTCCTTTGTATTGCTTGCACCTTGGTTGAGTTCTTGGGTGTTTTGGTGGAGTTAGGAGCTTGCTGGTTGGTCATATCAGACAGATGTTACGTTATATCAGACCTGAAAAAGTGCGTCAGACTTGTGGCAGTGATGTTCTTGACCGCCTCCCATCATTTCGAGACTTCATATTGAGATATATTTGTGGTATTTTGTGGGCGAGTTCCTATTTTCTCATTGTAGCATCTTTGGGGGGAGTTATGCTTCATATTTCTATCATTTTCCTAATATAGCAGTAGCATATGATGTATTGAAGCATTTGCATAATGAGCTTATTGTAACACCATTGGTAGTACCATTGGTGATTGCTCTTGTATTTACATTTCTACTTACCCCACTAAACAAGTGGTGCTCCCACTGAATAAGTGGTTGAGCTTCCTTTATTTTACATGCTACTCCCGCTAAATAAGTGGTCGAGTTTTAGTTTACTTTCATGTTATGTCTATTGAACAAGCCGAGGACTTTACTTTGGATTGGTTGGCTTGCTGCCAAGTGTTTATCTTCTTGTTGTAATTCCCGTTGAATAAACAAATGATTTCCCTTCATGCATTTGGTTTGCTTACTCACCCCACTGAAGAAGTGGTTGCTTAGAAGTACAATTATTGTAAGCCTTACCATCGTATGCTCTCACCTTGCCCACCTCGAGATCTAGGTGATCGGAACGTGGAAGGTATTTACTCTTCAGTTAGCTTGATTTCCAGTTAATGCAAGATCCCCTCCTCACCATATGCTCTCACCTTGCCCTCATTGGGAACTAGATGATCAGATAGTGGAGGGTTGCTTACTCAATTTGTTTATCACTATTATTCGGCTAATGCTAACGGGTGAAGTTTTTGAAAACAATAAGGGTGGGTTATTACATCTCTCAAGGCTACACAATTGATTAACATCTATGGTAGCCACTTTGTCCAATTCCAAAGGTTTACCTCTATGCTCCACGGAGTTTTGGGGACGGGGACGGTGGGACGTGTTTTTGGTATGGGGGTACTTTTGGGCCATTTTTTAGGGGACGGTTGTTAAAAAAATAAGGAAAGTTTTAAAATATAGAGAAATTTCAAATATTCATATCATAACATTGATAAAGCATTCATCATAGACATTGTAGAAGATTCATACATAACA
>VDFB02183169.1:0-13230 GCA_007258455.2 Sequoia sempervirens | reverse complement strand
GAAAATAAAATCATAAACAGTTAAAACCATAGAAAGATTTTTTAGAATATATATATATTAAGAGGATTTTGTTGTACGATAGAAATTTTTTTTTAGATATTAAGAGGATTTTGTTGCACGTCATAATTAGTTACTGCTCATTAAGTAAATTTCTGGACATTCTTGAAACTATATTGTTTGTAAGATTTATTGCAGAGTCTTTTGGATATGTTTTTGTGAGGTTTATGGAATAAGTTTGCAGGTATAATAATAATTATTCCATTCCCATTCCCAACAGAAGACTTCATTTTAAGCTAAGTTGAATGGTCCAAAAGGCAATCATAGGGTTGAGCCGAAAGACATTGTCCAGGTTCGATCCGTGGACCGCCTTTTGCAAGCCAACAAGATCACCGACTGATTGGCTTTCATGACATGAAATCTCTACTTTATTCCATCTTAATAGTGCTTATATATTAAATTTCAGTCCAAGAATATGTTCTTCTGTTACTTTCTGTTCAGCTAAGGTCTGGATTACAATTAAAAAAAACTCATCATAGTAATTTTATAAATTGTAGAAATATCTGTATCTATTACTCACCATTATAGAGAAGGGAGCAGCGTACATGATGACCGCGACAGCCACTCCGATGGTCCCAACAAACAATTTCCGTTGTGTACCAGGAAAACCCCAAACAGACACTGCAACAATTGCGGCAAATGAAGCCAGAACTCCAATGAAGAGATTCAAAGTTTTCACCTGTCATATCCAAACAAAACACAAACAAGTTCTATCGTTCTGATCTTTTTAGCGTACAAAAAATATTTTAAATTAAACAATACTTTAAGCTTTGACCTATTTAAATGATTCGTATCTTACCCCACATTCTGAAGGAGCATAGGCCAAATACAGACAGCTGACATAAAGAGTCTCCAGAACGACGCCGCATCCATTAACAGACGAGACCAAAAGGTTGCCAGAGGTGACTAATGGAAGGCCATAGAATGTGTAAACAAGACAGTTGAACAGAGCTGTCACATATGGAATACCCGAGTATTCCATATAGCGTAGATCGATCCCGTCCTCACCACAGAGATCTATGTAATCCTGCACAGACCACCTCTTCCAGCTAAAGAACCAGCTAACCATTGCCAAGAAATGTTCCAGAAAAAAACCCACTAAATAAAACATTTGACTAGTTCAAATATATTTTGCATTGTTGAATTGTTCTTCATTTTATGAACACAGAGAAGATGAGCTTGGCAAACATTTTGTTGTATAGTATACAAATGCATACAAACCCAAGAAGTATTGTCTATTGTAGTAACTTCATCTAAAGATAATGCAATAAAATTTGACTATTTTACTTCATCCTCTAAATCTTCCTTTTCCACTGCAGCAAGACAGTTTTTCCAATCCCATCTAGAGTTTAATAACCAATGTGACAAGGGATAGTGAGGAACATTCAAATAAGATAATAAATGAGAATATTCTGGGTAGTCTGTCATAGGATGCCCTCTGCACAAAATATGAAAAACAACACTCATCTAAATAGTTTTTAACAGATTTTATGATTCCATTGCTTTTCCAAATTGAGCCTCAATTGTACCTCTACATGCAACAATGCTTGACATTATTTTTTCATGCTCTTCATAATTATCCACGACATACTTAACATGAAGAGATCAATCCTTTGATTTCAATCATACGACTGATTCTTCCTTTCCGTCTATGATTTGTTTTCATAAACTTTAGCGATATGCTTTTCTATACTGTCAATATTTAGCTGCAATGTATTGGATCTTCCACATTTCCAACTACAAATATTACATTTGGCCAATGTTTCCTTTTCAATATCGTTTTCATTGCCAATCCCCACTAGTACCATGAATGGGTATTTTGACAACCAACCAAGTTGAAAAATCTTTGTCATTTCCCACTCACGCCCCTTTTTTGGTTTATTTTTCCTTTTCTTGCTACCAACATCATCATCCTCATCCAAGTCAATTATCTCATTCTTGCTAACCAGGCCCAAGGTATCACTTGGAACATCTTCTGCGGTATTGCTATCCTCATTTAATACATTTTGATTTAAATCAATGAAAATATCAACTTGACCTTCCGGTGGTGGTGAGGTATTGGGAATGATACCAATATTTGGTGGAACAGTTGATGATGTAGCTCCATCTTGACCTGATGGATCAGAAGCTTTGGAAATTGCAAAGTAATACTGTATGGTGCGTCTAATTTTTGGGCATTTTGATGGCCTCCCAGTCTCTTGACCACCCTAAGGAGCAACAAGAGTCTCTTCACCACCCTGAGGAACAACATGAGTCTGAGGAGTGGTAGGATCCTTACCACCCTGGGGAGCGAAAGGAGTCTGAGAAGCGGTATGAGTCTCTTCACCACCCTAAGGAGCGGTTGGAGCCTTACCACCCTGAGGAGCAGAAGGAGTTTGAGAAGAACCGGGAGTCTGTTCACTGCCCCGAGGAGCGGCAGGAGCCTTACCCTTGGTGCTCGAGTTGCTCAACATATTTATCTCTGATTCGCTCAACATATTCATCTCACTTCAAAGAAAAATTGGAAAAAAAATTCTTCTTGTTTAAGGATAGAGAATAATAATATAGATCCCATTACCCACTCAATATCATCTTTAAGACTAAAGGAAGAGTGGAAAATAGATAAAGAAAACTTATTATTATAACTAATAACACTATGAAGAAATGATCACTCACCTTTAAGTCTACGTTTTTGGCTTTGGCTGACTTCTAAATAAATGACACTTTCGATTGTGTTTTTTTCTATTCATGGAATGGATTAATAATAAATCACATATCAAATTGAATACCATGGAATACAATATAAATTATTTGGCTTTTCCTAAACTTAGTTGCTATACCTCAGATTTATATAAACTTGTCGCGGAGATCTAATTTTTCATAACTTCGTAATTCCCTGACTTGGTTGATGGCTCACTTTGTTGAGTTGCAAGTCTTTCTTGGTCATCTTTCTACTTCATGGGTTGGAGATTTCAAAAACTCTGAAACTTCAGAGTTTGGTTCTAACTTCTAAGGTTCACTTTGCTGAAGCAAGAATGGAAGAGAGATAAACAAAACTTATTATTATAACTAATAACACTATGAAGAAATCATCACTCACCATTTAAGTCTACATTTTTGACTTTTTCTAACTTTTGAATGGAGTAGAACCTCAAAACTGAACAAAATGTGTAAGAATAAATGAAAATTTTGATTGTATTTATATCAATCCATGATTCCATATTTGGCGAATTTTGCGGGATTTTTAAATGGTATATTAAAAATTTGACGAATCTCGCGTGCTTATACAACGATATGTTGTAATTTTGAAGGAAAAATTTGTCCTCAAATGTAATTATTTTTTAATGTTATTGGTGAAATAGGTCCTCATGAGAAATTTTTTTATAAATTTAAATTGGCAAAATAGGTCTTCAAGAAGCAAATATTTGTAAATTTTAATTGGCGAAATGGGTCCTGATACAATGTTGTTTTAATAGTATTGGCAAATATGTAGGTGTTTTATTAAACTCTTTCGAGATTCCACGCAAAAATATTAGTCAGTACAATTGAAACGCATAGTTTTACAATGGAAAATTTGTTGCTTAATTATGCCTCATAGAAAAGCTCATTGACGAATGGACATGCATTGGACCTATACTTCATAAAATCCAGGTTTGGACACCCCCTAAAATTCGCCAATTGGTGAAGATTGGCCACTAAATTTTTTCCTGCTTAGGATAGTTATATAATTTAGATAAATGACCCCAAAACTTTTAAATTAAAATTCAAACCTCGAGGATTGTTTCTTTCCCTCCATTTAGTCATTACATTCCAATTTGAAGTGTGAAATTTTGAAATGTACATTAGGGTTTTGTGTTTATGAACAAACACAAAATCATTTGGAACATCTAATAAACATTTAATGCACTTACCTAATAATAAAGTTTTTTATTCATTGCATTATTTTTAGATCATTGACATCTAGATAACACCATAGACATATATCATTTTTTTTGGTGTCTTTGATCTTTGTCCCTAGCTGTTAAATTATTATCCTTTAAGGGTTTGACCAAAGGTAGAAAAATTCTTGGCCATTCGAAAACTCTGAAACACACAACCAAGTTTTTAGATAGGTTAAGAAATTATGATGAAAATTTGTAGCCAAAGCTAATATTCTAAAAAAATCATATCCATAGTGAGATTATATTCACAAATGAGAGTTAGATCCATAGTTGGACAATTGATTCCATAGATGTGTAGATAAATTGGAAGTAATCCTCACTATTACACACATTATAAACTAATTCTTGTACACTTGATTGATAGGTCCTAATGTTTTGATGCAAGGATGAATTAATTAAGAATATTTAGTAGAGTTAAACAAATGATGAATCCAAGAGCTAAGTACCATTCATTTATTTAAATTATGTATTTTTAGTACACTAGTCTAGAGATAGGTATTATCTCAATTCTTTTTCCTAGGGTTTATTGTTATTCAATGTTTAATTAACTAATTTGTACTTATGGTATTATGTAAGATAATTTTTATTTCTTACAATCATACAAAATATGGTAAATAGTTCAATGTTCTAGTTTAGCCCAATCCATGATATTTTAGGCAAAAACGTGTCTTGGAAATTCTTTTATGACTAAAATTTCATATAAAATATAACACTCATGGCCTTATTCTTTTATTTTTTGGTCTATTTTTGTTAGGGTATTGTGAATGCCATAATAAGCTTACAAGTGATATAATAGTACATGAAATTGGCTCATGGCATCCCACAGCTTGATACGTTTCATAGTTGATCCCTAGATTTTCATTCCTAATCCCTAAACCTATTTTTCACCACCCCAAACTAGATCCATGGGTGCAAACTTGATGTAGGTCACTTTTGTTGTAAAAAATCTAAAGTTGACCTTTTAAATTTCAAATTTAATTAATTTCTTAGGACTTCACTAGTCGTTATTATTCAACTTTACATGCCATTTGTGCGCCTAGATGGTGTATTTAAGGACATTGATTAATAAATTTAGAATTAACCTAGGACTTGTTGAGGACATCTAAATATATATTTGTGAAGGTTGATAAAAATAATTTAGTGTATAATTAGATATCACTTCATCCTAGGCCCACTGTGTGATTTCCTATTATCCTTGATTATTTTTCTTGGAGCCATATAATCAATTTGTTAGGGATTGACTAACAAGAACATGGCCCTCAGGATTCAATAGATTCGTGAGAGTGTTTATGAAAATTACTTGTCCTTGTAACAAGAAAACATTAGAAATTGAGGTGAGTGAATCCTAAGACTCCACATTCTACAAGATCGCATCTAGGAGTCCAATATTAGGTCTGCACATAGTTTAGTCCACACTTGTAAAAATTAGATCCATAAAAGTATAATAAATTAGAACAACAAACAACTCATTTTCAAAACCACAAAATTTCATCATAACCATCTTTAAAATTTGAAACCAAAATAAACCAACTAACATCTACCATATTAATGATATCAAGTTTTAACAATCCATATTGTTAATTAAAATTATCGTTTCTGGATTTGATTGTATTTGAATTTTTTCATCAATGTTTCTAATCACACTCTTTGATATGGATAGAAGAGAGTTAGAGAAGAAGAAATGATTTATTATTGAACAAAACTAACTCTGAGATGCAAAATCCCATTCTGACTTCTTGTAAAAACCTAATTTATCACCTTATCCAAAAAATATGAAATCCCTTTTCAAATTTAATCCCCAATCTTATAGGGTAGGAACACAAGAAATGGAAAATGCAAATCCAAGCTCCAACACCACCGCCTACATTCATTTACTTTGGGGAGTGATTAAAACTTTTTAAATTTTCAATAACAAACCATCACTTAAATCTTAAGTTTGATATGTGCCCTAGAAAAACCCTAACATAAGACGGGGACATAACCTTTGTTAAATGCATTTCCTTTGGGAATAAAGTCATTGGTCCATGCTCCTGATGGGGCCATTTCATCGGAAAATAGAAACCCCTTAAACAAGTTTCCGATTATAGTAAACAATAATAATCAGATAAATCCTATAAATTGATGGTGACGATAATTTGTTAGTTTGATGGTAAAGTGGGTGGGCGGTGGCATGTCAATGCAATCTATTTTGGTATTAATTTTTTTTTTTAAATTAAAAAATAAAATAATTGAATTTTTTTAAATTAGGAGTTTTTGATAGTATTTTATGTGAAATTATTTTTTATCATTTAAGATAATAGTGGATAAATTCTTAGAAGAATTCGTGTGTAGTTATTTTGCATTTACAATTTTAAGTTGTATAATATAAAGTATAATTATATTTTTGTTCATTTCTTTTTTCAAATAAATATTTTATATGTTTTATTTATTTCAATATTTTGATCTATCTTTTATTGTATTCTTATTTATTTCTCTCAATTAATTAATTTATTTTATCTATTTCTTGACACATAAGATAGTGTCATAATTGTACAGGTTAATCCATTGTTTATTTCTCCTTTTATCGATTTTGTCGGCCTATTTATTTTTCTAAACACACCTATGTAATTGTTACCTTTATCCATTTTGTCGGCCTATTTATTTATCTAAACATACCTATGTAACTGTCACCTTTATCCATTTGGTCGGCCTTTATTCATTTTTCTCCCACATTTATTTCTATACACACATAATTATAGAATGGACTAATGGAATACTAATATTTAATTAAAACATGTGCAAAAACAAGAATCAAACTTGTAAATCATTAGCTACAACAATGATCAACCAATTAAACATTTATCCACGTGACAAACTTATAACTAAATTTTTTAATGAAAGTAGACTTATTCTAAAATCATGTAACAGTAATCCAAAAATAATAATTATTTAAGTAATTATTTCTAAAAGTAATTGCAAATAGAAATAAACAAACTTACAATTTAAACTAGAAAACAACACTATTAAAATTCATAATTTTCATTTTATTTTTAATTTCTAATAAAAATTTGAGATATTTTTTAACCCCACTTTTTAAAAAATCAATGTATGTACTATTTTTTTCTTTATAATTATAAAACAAGATATTTACAAACTTGACAAATACCTCTAAACTAATATTTTCCATAGTATAATATTTAAAAAATCAATTATCCATACAATTCAAATTTATAAAAACGAACCCCCCAACCCCCAGAAGCGGCGAAATACGTATTTTAGCCTTATCCATTTCAACGTCCAGCAAATGCCAGTTGTACGCACGAAATAAACTGCTACTGCGGGAATATAGTTTCGTAATCTTGAATCCTTGATAATTGTAGCTGGAGTTGGAGTTTCTGTACAAACAGTAAAGTATAATTTGTGATACACCAAGCAATGCCCCCAATCCGTTTATTGAATTGTTAAAACTAATTTGCCTTCAGATCTCATATTATTGTTCCTTCTTGAAAGTTTTTGAAAAATTGATTGAAACGTTTTTACAAAATCAAATTTAATTTTTTTTTTTGAAAAATTCAATATGAAAAGGTTTACCACCACATATATGTCTCAGTGCAAAATGCCATAGAAAAACCAGGTGAAAGCACATAGACGATCTAAATGTTTTGGACATCATTATGATCTGAAAATAAAACCATAAACAGTTAAAACCATAGAAAGGTTTTTTAGAATATATATATTAAGAGGATTTTGTTGCACGATAGAATTTTTTTTTAGAATATAAATATATATATATATATATTAAGAGGATTTTGTTGCACGTCATAATTAGTTACTGCTGATTAAGTAAATTTCTGGACATTCTTGAAACTATATTGTTTGTAAGATTTATTGCAGAGTCTTTTGGATATGTTTTTGTGAGGTTTATGGAATAAGTTTGCAGGTATAATAATAATTATTCCATTCCCAACAGAAGACTTCATTTTAAGCTAAGTTGAATGGTCCAAAAGGCAATCATAGGGTTGAGCCGAAAGACATTGTCCAGGTTCGATCCGTGGACCGCCTTTTGCA
This sequence comes from Sequoia sempervirens, assembly GCA_007258455.2. NCBI lineage: Eukaryota > Viridiplantae > Streptophyta > Pinopsida > Cupressales > Cupressaceae > Sequoia > Sequoia sempervirens. The sequence goes on along the minus strand of VDFB02183169.1, from coordinate 5,206 downwards.
AGCCAACAAGATCACCGACCGATTGGCTTTCAACATGAAATTCCTACTTATTCCACCTTAATAGTGCTTTATATATTAAATTTCAGTCCAAGAATATGTTCTTCTGTTACTTTCTATTCAGCTAATGGTCTGGCTTACAATTTAAAAAATACTCTCAAATTAGTTTTATAAATTGTAAAAATATCATATCTATTACTCACCATTACAGACAAGGGAGCAGCGTACATTACGATGACCGCCATGTTTCACTGATGGTCCCAACAAACAATTTCCTTGTGTACCAGAAAACCCCAAACGTATTAATCGCAACAATTGGCGTAAATGAAGCCGTAACTCCAATGAAGAGATTCAAAGTTTTCACCAGCCATATCCAAACAAAACACAAACAAGTTCTATCGTTTCTCGACCTTTTAGCGCATGTACATTTTTAAATTAAACAATACTTTAAGCTTTGACCTATTTAAATGATTCGATCTTTACCCCACATTCTGAAGGAGCATAGGCCAAATACGTGATACCGACATAAAGAGTCTCCAACGACGCCAGATCCATTAACGTATTTGGTGACCAAAAGGTTGCCGTGAGGTGACTAATGGAAGGCCATAATGTGTAAACAAGACAGCTGGAATAGAAGCCGGTTACATATGGAATACCCGGTATTCCATATAGCCAGGATCGATCCCGGCCCTCACCACGTAGACTATGTAATCCCCGCATTGCACTCACCTCTTCCAGCTAAAGAACCAAATTTAACCATTGCCAAGAAATGTCTTAAAACCCACTAAATAAAACATTTGACTAGTTCAAATATATTTTGCATTGTTGAATTGTTCTTCATTTTATGAACACAGAGAAGATGAGCTTGGCAAACATTTTGTTGTATAGTATACAAATGCATACAAACCCAAGAAGTATTTTCTATTGTAGTAACTTCATCTAAAGATAATGCAATAAAATTTGACTATTTTACTTCATCCTCTAAATCTTCCTTTTCCACTGCAGCAAGACAATTTTTCCAATCCCATCTAGCGTTTACTAACCAATGTGACAAGGGATAGTGAGGAACATTCAAATAAGATAATAAATGAGAATATTCTGGGTAGTCTGTCATAGGATGCCCTCTGCACAAAATATGAAAAACAACACTCATCTAAATAGGTTTTAACAGATTTCATGATTCCATTGCTTTTCCAAATTGAGCCTCAATTGTACCTCTACATGCAACAATGCTTGACATTATTTTTCATGCTCTTTCATAACTACCTACATAACATGAAGAGATCAATCCTTTTGATTTCAATCATATACGACCGATTCTTCCTTTCCGCCTATGATTTGTTTTCATAAACTTTAGCCATATGCTTTATACCGTCAATATTTAGTCAGTAATGTATTGGATCTTCCACATTTCCAACTACAAATATCACATTTGGCCAATGTTTCCTTTTCAATATCGTTTGCATTGCCAATCCCCACTAGTACCATGAATGGGTATTTTGACAACCAACCAAGTTGAAAAATCTGTCATTTCCCACTCACGCCCCTTTTTTGGTTTATTTTTCCTTTTCTTGCTACCAACATCATCATCCTCATCCAAGTCAATTATCTCATTCTTGCTAACCAGGCCCAAGGTATCACTTGGAACATCCTCTGCGGTATTGCTATCCTCATTTAATACATTTTGATTTAAATCAATGAAAATATCAACTTGACCTTCCGGTGGTGGTGAGGTATTGGGAATGATACCAATATTTGGTGGAACAGTTGATGATGTAGCTCCATCTTGACCTGATGGATCAGAAGCTTTGGAAATTGCAAAGTAATACTGTATGGTGCGTCTAATTTTTGGGCATTTTGATGGCCTCCCAGTCTCTTGACCACCCTGAGGAGCAACAAGAGTCTCTTCACCACCCTGAGGAACAACAGATTCGAGGGAGTGGTGGTGGATCCACACCCCTGGGAGCTTAAAGGAGTCTCGAGAAGCGGTATGAGTCTCTTCACCACCCTAAGGAGCGGTTGGAGCCTTACCACCCTGAGGAGCAGAAGGAGTTTGAGAAGAACCGGGAGTCTGTTCACTGCCCCGAGGAGCGGCAGGAGCCTTACCCTTGGTGCTCGAGTTGCTCAACATATTTATCTCTGATTCGCTCAACATATTCATCTCACTTCAAAGAAAAATTGGAAAAAAAATTCTTCTTGTTTAAGGATAGAGAATAATAATATAGATCCCATTACCCACTCAATATCATCTTTAAGACTAAAGGAAGAGTGGAAAATAGATAAAGAAAACTTATTATTATAACTAATAACACTATGAAGAAATGATCACTCACCTTTAAGTCTACGTTTTTGGCTTTGGCTGACTTCTAAATAAATGACACTTTCGATTGTGTTTTTTTCTATTCATGGAATGGATTAATAATAAATCACATATCAAATTGAATACCATGGAATACAATATAAATTATTTGGCTTTTCCTAAACTTAGTTGCTAGACCTCAGATTTATATAAACTTGTCGCGGAGATCTAAATTTTCATAACTTCGTAATTCCCTGACTTGGTTGATGGCTCACTTTGTTGAGTTGCAAGTCTTTCTTGGTCATCTTTCTACTTCATGGGTTGGAGATTTCCAAAAAATTGAAACTTCAGAGTCTGGTTCTAACTTCTAAGGTTCACTTTGCTGAAGCAAGAATGGAAGAGAGATAAACAAAACTTATTATTATAACTAATAACACTATGAAGAAATCATCACTCACCATTTAAGTCTACATTTTTGACTTTTTCTAACTTTTGAATGGAGTAGAACCTCAAAACTGAACAAAATGTGTAAGAATAAATGAAAATTTCGATTGTATTTATATCAATCCATGATTCCATATTTGGCGAATTTCACGGGATTTTTAAATGGAATATTAAAAATTTGACGAATCTCGCGTGCTTATACAACGATATGTTGTAATTTTGAAGGAAAAATTTGTCCTCAAATGTAATTATTTTTTAATGTTATTGGTGAAATAGGTCCTCATGAGAAATTTTTTATAAATTTAAATTGGCGAAATAGGTCTTCAAGAAGCAAATATTTGTAAATTTTAATTGGCGAAATGGGTCCTGATACAATGTTGTTTTAATAGTATTGGCAAATATGCAGGTGTTTTATTAAACTCTTTCGAGATTCCACGCAAAAATATTAGTCAGTACAATTGAAACGCATAGTTTTACAATGGAAAATTTGTTGCTTAATTATGCCTCATAGAAAAGCTCATTGACGAATGGACATGCATTGGACCTATACTTCATAAAATCCAGGTTTGGACACCCCCTAAAATTTGCCAATTGGTGAAGATTGGCCACTAAATTTTTTCCTGCTTAGGATAGTTATATAATTTAGATAAATGACCCCAAAACTTTTAAATTAAAATTCAAACTTGAGGATTGTTTCTTTCCCTCCATTTAGTCATTACATTCCAATTTGAAGTGTGAAATTTTGAAATGTACATTAGGGTTTTGTGTTTATGAACAAACACCAAATCATTTGGAACATCTAATAAACATTTAATGCACTTACCTAATAATAAAGTTTTTTTATTCATTGCATTATTTTTAGATCATTGACATCTAGATAACACCGTAGACATATATCATTTTTTTTGGTGTCTTTGATCTTTGTCCCTAGCTATTAAATTATTATCCTTTAAGGGTTTGACCAGAGGTAGAAAAAATCTTGGGCATTAGAAAACTCTGAAACACACAACCAAGTTTTTACATAGGTTAAGAAATTATGATGAAAATTTGTAGCCAAAGCTAATATTCTAAAAAAATCATATCCATAGTGAGATTATATTCACAAATGAGAGTTAGATCCGAAGTTGGACAATTGATTCCATAGATGTGTGTAGATAAATTAAAGCAACTACCATTACACACATTATAAACTAATTCTTGCATTAATTTGATTGATAGGTCCTACTGTTTTGATGCAGTTAGATGAATTACCAAGAATATTTAGTAGAGTTAAAAAAATGATGAATCCAAGAGCTGGCAATTATTTCATTTATTTAAATTATGTATTTCTTTTGGTACACTATTCAGAGATAGGCATTATTCAATTCTTTTTCCTAGGGCTTATTGTTATTCAATGTTTAATTAACTAATTTTGTACTTATGGAATTTATGTAAGATAATTTTTATTTCTTACAATCATACAAAAATTGGTAAATAGTTTAATATTCTAGTTTAGCCCAATCCATGATATTTTAGGCAAAAATGTGTCTTGGAAATACTTTTATGACTAAAATTTCATATAAACTATAACACTAATGCCCTTTTTCTTTTATTTTTTGGTCCATTTTGATTAGGGTATTATGAATATGATAATAAGCTTACAAGTGATATAATAGTACATGAAATTGGCTCATGGTATCCTCACATCTTGATACCCCATACTTTGATCCCTAGATTTTCATTCCTAATCCCTAAACCTATTTTTCACCACCCCAAATTAGATCCATGGTGCAAACTTGATGTAGGTCACTTTTGTTACAAAAGATCTAAACTCGACCTTTTAAATTTCAAATTTTATTTATTTCTCAGGACTTCACTAGTCGCTATTATTCAACTTAACATGTGATTCGTGTGCCTAGATGTTGTATTTAAGGACATTGATTAATAAATTTAGAATTAATGTAGGACTTGTTGAGTACATCTAAATATATATTTGTGAAGGTTGATAAAAAGAATTTAGTGTATAATCAAATATCACTTCATCCTAGGCCCACTACATGATTGCCTACTATCCTTGATTGTTTTTCTTAGAGCCATATAATCAATTTGTTAGGGATTGACTAACTAGAAAATTACTTATCCTTGTAACAAGCAAATATTAGAAACTGAGGTGAGTGAATCCTAAGACTCCACATTCTTAAGATCACATCTGGGAGTCTAATATTAGGTTTGCACATAGTTTAGTCCACACTTGTAAAAAATAGATCCATAAAAGTATAATTGAATGAGAACAACAAACAACTCATTTCAAAACCACAAAATTTTGTCATAATCATCTTTAAAATTTAAAATCAAAACAAATCAATTAACATCTACCATATTAATGATATCAAGTTTCCACAATCTATATTGCTAATTGAAATCATCATTTCTAGATTTGACCGTGTTTAAGTTTTTGCACTAATATTTCAGATCACACTTCGTGAT